>WBMZ01016362.1:0-46499 GCA_013400975.1 Atrichornis clamosus
CCTCCCCTCCCCTCCCCTCCTTTAATTTTGGTTGCTTGGTTGTTTCTTCTCATGGTTTTAGTGGGTTGTTTTTCTTGTTATACACTTGAAGTTATATGTTTCTTGTGTTTCTTTCTGCAATATGCACATATTGCTCTTCACCTTCATTTCACACCTTCAGAGTAGAAAAATATGATTACTTTTCCCTTTGTTCTCCCTGAATATCATTTCACCAAACAGAAATCTTCTCAACAACCCAGTTCAGCAGCTTTACACTCCACCTGCCAGAACAGAGATTCACCACTCAAAGATGTTTTTTACTATTGTCGAAGACACGTGCACATTCCCTGAGATATTAGCACTGCTCATCTGAATGTTATCTTGGAGTTTCTGGAGCCCCTTTTAAAAGGAGAACACAAATGCAGAATTCTACTATGTATGATCCATCAACTAGTGAAGTGAGAGAAAGAGGATTCTAGCCCCCATGTCCAACCGTAGGTTATACATCTTTACTTTAGAAAACTTTTCCAACAAACAGATTGGAAATGGCTTGCTCTTCTGGGACCCTGAATTCTGGAAGTTTAGACTATGTTTAACGTCTGAGGGGAAAGGTTCAGTGATCCAGAACAACTGTTGTTTTTGATACTATCCTCAGAATGTCTGGCTAAGCTCAGATTTCCCTGTTCCTGGGCAAGTGTTCCAGCCACCCGCGTAATGCTGGGAGAGCATATGGCAGCACCACCAAGAGCAGCAGCTTTCAAGAAAACAGTACTCTTGCTCTTTCTGCATAATAAAGACAAGAAAATGCATTATATATCTTCAAGTTTTGAATCCTCTTTTACAAACACATATGAGAATGAAAATCATCTTCTGGCCACCTTTATACTTCAGGCCTCTAGTCTCAGCAGGTCATCAGGCTTCTCTTCATAGTGAAAAGTAAGAGTTAAATGCTATCAGAAGTCAGCCCATTCCGTAGTAAAATAGTTAGAAAAAATGACCTACTATAAATTTTTAGCTCTCCAGTATAGATCCTAGACACTTTAACTTTAAAACCAACCTTCAGACACCTAAAATTAAGAAAGACAAGTGTCACTTTTACAGGGATTGACTTAATAACATGAATACGTACTTTGGGGTACAATTAGGCTGGGGTGATATAAAATTTAATCTTTTCAATGGTTTGCATAACGTTTTATTTCCCTAGGTTTCCCTCTCTCTTATGATGTCAAGATATTGTAATGCACAGTCTAGAGCTGCTGAACTGTGCGGTCATTGGAGGCTACAGTAGACTCATGAGACTGTCATGTACTCAATATTTTTCATTTTAATTGGTTATCAAGGAAAATTGGATTTCCTGAATAAGAATGATTTGTTGTCTTCATTGTGGCTTACTGAATAGGTATATAATTGTCAGGAAGAGGTTTGTGTTCTGTCTCTAGAACAAATGAGACTGCTCAAGTCTCATTTCTCTCTGTTACATTTGTGGGTTTTATCATATACTAATCCTACAATACATTTTAATTGTGATCTGGCTCTGAATTCACTGCATTAACTAAAGTCTCCAGATTTTTAAGCTTTACAAAACCTGTGATTATAATTTTCAAGGTTGCATCATCAGCATTTCTAAACAGTTACATGCTAGCTAATAAGGAATCATCTCCAAGAACACTTTGTCTTCTGAATCATCAAACTGTTTTATAGGCTCCACATCAGAAAGGAATGCTGTGTTCTTTTCAGACCCTCAGCACTTGCTATGATTGAGAAGTGGATGATGTTGTAATCTCTGTCAGAATCAATGGGCAGCTTAAGTTGTTTTTTGAACTCCAAATACTGCTTTGATGTTAGTTTCTTAACTGAAAACTTAGGAAAGGAAATTGATATTGTAAGCATCTTTTTGACTCATATAATCTGTTTTTATTGGTATATATTGGCTGGAAGGTTTGTACTCTGGATTTAAGTGCAATCAGTTTTCCCTTCAAAAGTGTCTGGGTTTTGTTTGTGTATTGAACTCACTGCTCAACAAAGGGACGATTAACTTTTATACATCACTAGAAAAACTTTTTTTCCAATTATTCTCAAGCAGCAGCTCCACTTCTAGTATTTCGCAAGTAAGGACAACTTAATTATGCTCCTTTTCTGATGAAGGATGTATCAAGTGATGAGAGACACCCAAAGTCACATATTCTGCCAAATTCTCTCTGATAAGAGTTCATAATTTTTACTTTAAAAAAACCCGCTTTTCATTTCTTCAGTTGTTCAGAAGCATTTTTGAATGATGAAGACATGCAATCATGACCATCAGTGATCCATTTTCTTATCAAAATTGAGGAAATGTATTATGCATTTTGCTTGCTCTTTTTTTTCTTTTTTCTTTTTGTAATAATTCATCTAGAAACTCTGATAAGAGAGGCTAACATGATTTGTGCAGTGAAATTAAACTTTTTATTAAGATATTTAAACCTATTTTTTCACAAGCTATATATATATATATGTCTATCTTCATGGGAAATAACATTAAACTCCTGTTACAGTTAACAGAGAAAGAGTTGATATAGTCCTTGGAATATAGAAAGCTGACTTTCTCTAGATGCATTTATATGAGCAAACTAAACAGAGAGAAAGAGGTTGCTCAGGTATTGGATGTTAATCATTCACAGTGTTAAATTGTCCTTGGCCAACTAAATCAGTACCTATGTGTTCTCTTCAGGGTGAGCTGAAAAGCTCTCCAGGTTCTATTAACTGTACTGTTGGAAGAGTCTCAAATAGCACCAGGGTACTGTGTTTGGCCCACTGAATATGTTCTAGGAAGCCAAAAATTTTTTTTTTTTTCCTAGGCTTTTATACAGTTTAGGTCAGTTTACAAAGGCCTATATTTAAAGCATTCTTTTCAGGAAATGATTATATATTTGTAGGTTAGTATGAAGGCCCTGCTGAGTTGTCTATTTTGTCATGAGGTGGCATGCATTTTACAAGTACTCTTCTTGTCCAGCAAATATAAAGAGATTCTATCCAACTAATTCAGAAATAGATACCAATTCTGTAGGTATTCAGTTATTAGTCCACCTAATGCCTATCAGTATAATGATTTCTCTTTCCAGGAGTATAGACAGCATTACTAAGCTGCTTGTTTTGCCAGTGTACAATATCACCTGCAATCATATTGACATAGCCAGATATTATTTATATGCATTTAGATCCCCCACTTGTTTTGAGAGTTCAGCTGACCCCCCACAGGTACTCATGACAACTTCTGATGATAAGGTCAATCGCTGTTTGCAAGCCTTGCCATTTCCTTGCAGCTTCTTTTTTATATTTACCCACAGTTTTCCACTTGTGTGACAGCATGTGAGTATTGTGCTTGTTCCCTTTCCAGTGCTTGGACATTTTCCAGCTTCTGTCCTAACTGCAGTGGCTCTGTTGCCAGCTGCTCTAACAGAGGTGTAATCACAAACTGGTTGTTATACTGTCTACTTGGGTTTGTCACTTTTTAGTAATGTCAGTGTGGGATTGAACTGGAAGTTTTCTGGCAGTTTCTGGCTCTTTTATACACACAATGTTCCTGTCTCTTATGTCTACATGTAAGTGAGGAAATGTGTTAGGTTGAACTAGGCTCTCCAGAGCTGTTTGCGAGTCCTATTTAGTTCAAATTAAGCGTGGGTTCTTCTGCTATCTTATGGGTAAGTGACTATCAAACATGTGAGGCTTTGACTTATTATTTTTACTTTCATCAGTTGGCAATTCCAAGAATTTATTGTCCACCTTTTCTATTGTGAAAATTTCAATTGTAACTTCTAGGATTCCTGCTGAGCCTACACAACACTAGTCTGACAAACCTGAGAGTTAAATGAGCAGAATATTCATTTTAAAGATATCTTCCTTAAATGTTGGAAGTTTGGAGATGTCCCCACAGAACCTTTCTGTCCACGTTTTGGTATCTGTCTCTCATAGGTGTCTGTCTTGTATTTTAGTGTCTCATGGAAACTAGTGTTAGTGACATTCCTGCCTCTCTGTCTTTGTCTTTTTACCCCATTTAACTTTCTCACAAATGGGTAAGATGAGGAACCATCATCCTGCAATTCCCTCGTCTTAACCTTGAGGAGTCAATTAAAATCCTGTTCTTCCTGTACACCCCCTGCATCTTTACTTTAAAAGCAAAATGAGTTCTTCCTCCTGCTGTGTTCCTCTCCCCACCTACCCATTTTTATAGTGAGTAAAAATAGGCCTCCTTGAATCTCCTATGCCATCTCATCTGTATTGAAATTGCCATCTCATATATACTGAAATAATTCCCAATGTGTGGAATATTTTATTTCATTCCTCATTAACAAATATTTGCATGTTTCTATGAATGACTGTATTATTATCTTGAATGTATTATGCATATATGCATGTATAAATAGAGACAGATACAGTGTGAATGTGAACTGATTTATGACTGGAAACAGGCCAGGGTGGATAGCGTAAGATTAACTGTAGCCCAGACTATTAACCCTGAGGACAGCATGCACTTTCCCAGTCCCACCGTATAATGTCCATTTTCATGTTATCTACCCCAAATTTCCTTCCTTTTCTGTTTTGGTGTGTTTGTTTGATTATGTTTTTGTTTTTCTGGTGAGGAAGTTCAAGTTTGTGTTCTTAGCTCCACTTGACAGCAGCTAGAGTTATCACAAAATCATAAAGTTTGGAACGGGGTTGCTGAGGCAGTGGTACATGCTGGTTGTATGCCAAACAGATCACTCCAGCATGGAAAAGAGCACCCCTGGAGAGATGTATGATAGACTGGGCCAGGGTGAGAAATCCCATGGTGTCTCATACCTGGTTCTTCAGGTACCACTTTACATGTGGGAGTCTATGTGAATGCCCAGTGTATTCCTGTTTTCTCATATTTTAAAAGTATATTTTGGTTGTTAGGATTCAACCCTATAAGCCTTACTTTTAATTTGACCTTTTTCAGAGCCCACACCATGCCATCTTCCACCTAATTAGCTATTTCTTCAGAGATATTTTGTGAGCGTGTCTCACTTCTCAGTTTTAGACTCTAAGCCTGATTTGATGAGCTAATGATCCTATTAGTAGACTCAGCATGGTAGTGACATTTTCAGAAATAGTATATAGGAAAAGATTGGGAAATAGTTTGAGTTTCTTACACATTACTCATACTCTTCATGTTCCATCCTTCAAAGAATCTGCATGATGACATTTTAAGGATAAATAGAATTAAAATATTTTATAAATGGGTGGCAACATTCTGCTGATTCTCAGTTTGCTTGGGAAAACTGCTCTTGGGGTCAGAATGTCTTGCTTAATTCCTAATTACCTAAAGAGTTTTTGGGTGTTTTTACTGTTTACAAAATGTTGCTGTATTTTTTTCATTTGAACTTAATTGTGACTGGAAATGTTCCTCCTATTTCCTATCATACCAATTTTCTACCCCAATTTTTGTAAAAAAGTCAGAGTCTGACTGTAGCAGCTAAGCTGTGGCTTGAGCAGCTAAGGACTCAATTGGTATTCAGGAGTATGTTTCCAAATTTTAACTATTAGTTCTGCAATTAGAGTAAGACAGTTTCCTTGCAGAAGATAGGAGTGAAAGCCAGAAGCTACAGGGACTGGAAAGATCTGGAGACATGTTTTATTGCTTTGATAAGAGCTGTGATTTTAATCAGTCTTCTACCACACTGGACAAAATCATTTCTCTTCTGAGCAGCGGTGGGGATACAGAGTGGGTGCAATACTCAGTGGGGTACTGTGTGTGAGCAGAGCTCACAGAAAGCATGATGTGACATTCTCATGGTTAGCAGATATGAAAATTGCAGCTGGATATTTCCTGTTTAAAAATAATCATGTACTACCTACTGCAGTTATCAATGCTATCAGAAAACCTAGTAAGTAACAAACATCTATATTAAGTCCTTACATTCACAGTTTCATCTGAGCATGATTTTTCCTAATTGCTACTGTGATTGGAAGAAGTAGGAGTACAGTTATAATCCACACAGATTTTCACAAGTAAAAGAATCTTAATGTGAATCTAAATTAGACCAAAGCATTGGTGAATTTGGAAAATTAATTAATTGTCCAGTATTTTCAAGTGTCTTGCAGTGCTGATTTAGTAAAGGACATTGGCTTATAACAGTCCCAGCTCTCCATGTCTCTAATGCAATTGTGATTTGTTCATAGTGCCAAAGCATCACAAAGAATTTCTATTAAGATTATAAACTTTCAATTCCAAAGGTTTTTTTAAGTTTCTGGCTTAAATGACTGTATTTATTAGTCTTGTATTTTAAAGTCAATAGTCTCATTAAAAAAAAAATAGATAAAATACTTTCCCCTTCTCTTTTTTTTATTATGGACATATTTAGATATTTCAAAGTAATGACTGAAAAAGAGCATAATCTTTTTATGGTCCAGTTCTCTTAGAAGGCCTTATCTTGCCTAAAATTACATTTTTCCCCTCTCTGTAGTCTTTATATCTTACAGTGCACTGATAAATTTGTAGAGCTGTATTCAGACTTTTCTCCAGACAGCTTGTTTACAAGCACTTTAATACGACTGACCATATACCTTACCTTTTGGACTTGCACTTTTCCTTTCCTCTGTGCTGTTTCAATGTCTCATGAGCAAATAGAAGTCCATTTAAAAACAAGACAAAACAGCAACAGCAACAAAACCCCGACAAAAACATCCTACACTTCTCTAAGGTATAGCTTGTCATATTTTTTCTTTTTTGCTTAATCTTAAATCCATTTGCTACACCTTTTTTCTTTGAATTTGCTTTTGCTCTCGGTCTAATAATGTACATTTACTAGGATTTACTCTTTGGAACAATACTCAAGGTCTTCTGAGTTCATCTTCTATTCCCACATAATTTACTTCTATTGTGTGTTTCTCTTCCAGAACAGCTACAGTGCTCTTTGACATTTTATTTCACTCTTCTTTTCAACCTGAAGCCTTTCACATATGAACTCGTTAATACCTAGCACAATGTTAACATTCACAGAATCATAGAATAGAATGGCTTAGGAAGGGACCTTAAAACCATTCAGTTCCAACCCCTCACCATGGGGAGGGATGCCACCCACTTGATCAGTTTGCCCAGGGTCACATCCAACCTGCCTTGAACACTTCCAGGGTTGGGGCAACCACAACTTCTCTGCACAACCTGCTCCAGTGCCTCATCACCCTCACAGTAAAGAATTTTCTTGTAACACCTAGACTACTTTAAAACTGTTCCTCCTTATCTTATCACCATCTGCGCATGCAAAAAGTCACTCTCCATTTTTTACATAAGCTCCCTTTAAATACTGAAGCCCTGTGGTGAGATGTCCTCAACCTTCTCTTCTCCAGGTTGAACAACTTTCTCAGTCTGTTTTTGCAGGAGAGGTGCTGCAGCCCTGTCATCACCTTTGTGGTCTCCTCTGGATCTGCTCTAACAGATCCAAGTCTATCCTTTTTGGAGGGCTCCAGAGCTGGGTGCAGCACTCCAAGGGGGTCTCACAAGGGCTGAGTACAGGGGCAGAATCCCCTCCCTTGATCTGCTGCTCACACTGCTGTTGATGCAGCCCAGGATGCATTTGACCTTCTGGTCTGCAAGTGCACATTGCTGGCTCATGTCCAGATTTTCTTCCACCAGAACCTCCTAAGTCCTTCTCCACAGGGCTGGTCCCAATGAGTTCTTCTCCCAGTCTGCACTCATGTCTGGGATTTTTCCAACCCAGGTGCAGCCACTTGCACTTGCACTCACTGAATCTCATTAGGTTCATGTGGCCCCACTTATCGAGCTTGTCCAAGTCTCCTGGTTGGCATCCCTTCCTTCTGTTGTGACAACTGTACCTCTCAGCTTGGTGTCATCTGCAAATTTGCTGTCATCATGTTCTCCAATTTTTAGATGCCTCTTTGACCATTTTTGCTGCAGAAGAATTTCATATAGCAAAATATTTTTTATTTTTATTATCTTTTTTGTACAGAGCTGCATTTTCTGTATAGTCAAATACTAAAGAGTCATGGAGTCATTCTGATTAGAAGGGGCCTTCAGAGGTCTCTAATCCAAACTCCTGTTCAGAGCAGGGTCAACGCTGAATTCAGCAACTGGGTTGCTTAGGACATTGTGCTGTGATGTTATGAAGACCTCCAAGAACTGAAAATTAACAGCCTTTCTGTGTGACCTGTGCCAATGCTTAATTATTTTCAGAGTGAAAACTCGTATCTTAATATCCAATCAGAACTTCTCCATTTCAATTCATGACTGTCTCTCCTCAATTCACTGTGTACCTAAAAAAGGAGACTGGCTTCATCATGGTAAGTTATCTAAAGGTACTGGTAGGCTACAGTGAGATTCCAACAGAAACAACTCTTCTGGCTGAAAAAGCCTAAATCTTCCAGCCTCTCCTCAGCCTCTCAGGTGATCAAACCTTGACCCTTTCAGGACAATCAGATGAATTTGCTTCTGTTTGTCAGCATTCTTCCTGTATTGGGAAGTCCAAAACTGGAAGCAATATTGCAGGTGCAGTTGAATAATAAAGGAAACATGAATCAACACTTCCTTGACTGAGTATGACTTTCTTCATAGGGACCAATATCTTTTTAGCCTTCCTTCCTGCTATAGTGCACAGCTGACTTATTTATAGACTGCTGTCATCCAGTACCACCAGGTCCTTTCCTGCAGAACTGTTCTTATTTGCATTGTTCCCATCCTGAATCCGCACAAGGGTTTATTTCAGTGCAAGACTTCACATTTGTCTTGTTCATTTCTTATAGTTCTTCTTGAATCATTCCTCCAGCCATTCTTTGTCTCTCTAAATGGCAGTCCTGTCCTTAACTGTCAACTCCAAATTAGTATTATCTGAACATGTGAAGAGGGTTGCTTCTGTCTCCTTCTCCAGGTCACTGATAAAGATATTAAACAGGATGAGGCCTAGAATAGATCCTCGTGAGACTCTCCTTGTTACCACCCTCCAGGTAAAGTGTGAACTATTTTTTATTATCCTTTGAAGCCAACTATTCAAGTAGTACATCACTATCTAGTAGTTCACTTGGTAGCTCATTTAGTACTTCAGTAGATGCCAATTTGGAGATATGCAGGAGACCTGGTCAAAAGCCTTTCTAAAGTTAACACACCAAATAGTTAATGCTTTCCTCTTATCAACAGGGTTAGACGTTTTGTCACAGGAGAAAATCAGGTAGGTCAAATATATTTTGTCCTTGGTAAATCCCTACTGACTCTTCCTGGTCACCTTTTATGTCCCGTGTCTAGAAATGGCTTCCAAGAGGACATGTTGCATTATTTCACTCAGGAATGAACTGAAGTTGACTGCCTTGCAGTTTTCTAGAGTGTTTTCCTTGACCTTTTTGAAAATCTGTGCAAATTTCTTTATCAGAGAACCTTTAAAAACTGAGAAAAAATGGCCTTGCAATGACATCAGCCAGCTGTCTCTGCAACCTTGAATACATCCTTGTGGTTTCCATAGACTTGAAAGAGGTTAATTTCTCAAGAGGTCCAAGGCTGGATCTTGCATGATTGATAGTTCCCATCTTCCTTGAACTTGGTTTCTAGACACTAAAGCCTAGGAGAACAGGTTTGTGAAGACCAAAGGAAAGAAGGTACTGAGGAATCAGCCTTTGCTGCATCTGCTGGCACTTAATCACCAACCCTATATTTTGATTATTTCTTGTACTGTTAATAATACAGTAGGAGCTTTACTACTTGCCCTTGATGTTTCTTGTCAGATGTAACATGAGTTTAGCTTTGGCTTTCCTAACACCACCCCTCACACTCTAGCAATATTTCTGTATTCCTCTTCTTCAACCTATCTTCACTTCCACCTCCTCATACATCATTTTTTGCACTGAGACTTAGTTATGGATTCCCTTTTTAGTCAAAATAATCTGCTGATATATCTGCTTGTGCTTCAAGAGTACTAATTTGATGCTTCTTTAATTTATTTATTGAAAATTATATTTTTAAAAGAATTCTAAAAGTTTATAATCAATATTCTGGCTAGAATCATAGAAACATTGAGGCTTGAAAGCATTGAGTTCAACTGTTAACCCAGCACTGCCAAGCCCATCACTAAACCATGCCTGTAAGTGTCACATCTATATGCATTTTACATCCCTGCATGTATGGTGACTCAACCATTTCCCTGGGCAGTCTGTTCCAGTGCTTGATAACTTTTGGTGAAGAAATTTTTGTTAATATCCAAACTAAACCTACCCTGGTGCAACTTGTGGCCCCTTCATCTTGTCTGAACACTTGCTACCTGTGAGAAGAGGCCACCCCCCACCTGTCTACAACTTTCTTTCAGGGAGTTGTAGAGAGCCACAAGGTGCCCCCTGAACATCCTTTTCTCCAGGCTGAGCCCCCCCAGCTCCCTCAGCTGCTCCTCCCCAGACCTGTGCTCCAGCCCCTTCCCCATCTCCATTGCCCTTCTCTGGACATGCTCCAGTACCTCAGTACCTTTGAGGCGCCCAAAACTGGACACAGGATTCAAGGTGTGACCTCACCTGTGCCAATTACAGATGGATAATCTCTGCCCTGGTCCTGCTGGCCACATTATTGTTGAGACAGGCCAGGATGCCATTGACCTTCTTGTCCACCTGGGCACACACTGTCTCATGTTCAGTTGCTGCTGACCAGCACCTCAGGTACTTTTCCACTTGGTGGTTTTCCAACCACTCTGCTCCCAGCCTGTAGTGCTGTAGAGGGACCCAAGTGCAGGACCCAGTTATTTGCCATCATCTCTGCAATACTTGTGCAATTTTTTATACTTTATGAAATTAAATACAGATTAAATGTTATTCAACAAATTAATGAAATTGTCATGTGTTTTAAAAAATGAAGCAAGTCTCTTTTCTTTAGTCATTAAATATCCTTCTTTCATTATCTGTGCTTTTGAGTCAGTGGAAATGGACATTTAAGAAAGAGGAAGTATGACAAAGAGTCATTTAAGATTTACCATTGATAAGTTCTATAGCTAACTCATCCAGCATTTTATTTCATATTTCAGATAAAGTAGGTACATTTCCATGCAAATTTGCATCAATTTTACCAAGACATCAGTCCCAATAATCTTATAATTTTCTTGTGTGATCCACTATGCAATAGACTTTGCACAACCTTCTGAAGATGTGCACTGCCGTATGTTCATTTTTCTCCCACCTTTCTTGTTCTTGAAGTATTCAAATTACTTTCAACATTCCTGCAATGCAAAGTTTAATTTTTTAAATATCTATTTCTTTTCTTAGTCTTGATACACATGATCACATTTGTTAATTTTGTCTTACAGTACAACTGAAAAAGAGAACACGATCTTTACTTTTACCATTTTTCTAGCTGTACTAGCTTAACATATTGTGTGGATTGAATCTGAGGAAATTTGTTAAGATTATTAACAAATAGTTGTAAAATTCATCCTCCCGTGGTGCCTTTCATTTATGTAATTTTCTCAATCTCTTTTAACTTCATTTTCATAAATGATGCCTCGTCATGTATTATTCTGCATATGCTTGTCTAACCATAGTGTTTCAAAATGTAATTGTTGACTCAAACCCCATTGTGTTCAGTGCATTCTGATCAATGATGAAGCAAACCTGTCTCTACTATGAAAAGTATAATAAGATTAAAGACAACATATGGATATAAACAGACAGGATAAAAAAATACAAAAGGAGACTAATTATCCCTATTTTGTGAGTATTACCTGAGTTTACCATTTTTTTGGTGAATGTGTATTTTCATTTGAATTGACTCACATCTGAGAAATAGACATTTTTTTAAAATTACATTGGTTTTACATTTACGTTGTTACTTATTATTTTAAATCCACAGGTATGAACTCTGATGGACCATAAGAATAACTTTTTCATTAAGAGGACATTGTCATTATTAGAATGGTGTTGGCTGCATTTTACTTTTATGTCTCAATGAATAACTTTCTAATCTATGCCATTCTAATAAGGGACAGGAATAAGCCATATTTTGGCCTATAGTTGAGCTACTTTGGGAAAACTGACATATATGCAGGGTTAATATGTTTTTAATGTTATTGTATTTCACAGTATTATTTTTTATTTGGGATATGTTAAGCCTGTTTGATCTTAATATTTTCTGAATCTGGAAGGATATTATAATTATTATTTCTAGACCACTACTTCCAGTTCTGCTTATGCTCTTAGGCTTGTACACTTGGGCCCAATATGGTTAGAGGCTGGATTTTCCCACTGCACTTTGGAACAGGTATTTCTGACAGCAGGTGAATTTTTATGTTCGTACTTTAGATCACGCAACTGAGCCAAAAGCAACAGTACTACAGTTCAGGACTTGTACAAGCCAGCCCAATGACTACTCTTTGACAGAGGGAGGATAAGCAGATAAGCAACAATTCTGGGACTATTCCTGTGCCCACAGAGCTTAGCCATAAAGTTTTGTTCAGATCTGTGATAGAATTCACAAACGTCATTCTTCTGAATTCTGTACAGACCACACTTTGTAACTTGCCATTAGGATGGACTGTGTGACCCTTGTCACACTTCTGATCAAGGTGAGGAAGGACAAGGAAGTGGTGAGTGCAATTCTAAGAAAATCAATCTGTTTTAAAGCACTGATTATTATAGAAAGCAGTGCAGATAACTTTGGCTCATTTGGACATCCATATATGACTAGTCTGTGTGAATGGCTCCTCTCCAGCATATTATATGTCAGGGAGGGTTGCAAACGGAACAAGAGCAAATCTAAGTGTTGATTTTGCTCAAAAACAGGGTTTTATAGTTGTAGGAAATTTTTATGTGTGTGTTAAAGTTTGCTGTCCACATTAAATCCAGAGCATTTCCTTGCTCAATATGTCTGGTGGTAGCTGTTGGATACTGTAGCTGCTTAGGGCAATTGATGTTCCTGCCAATTTCCCAAATAATCTCTGCCATTAAACAGATGATACTGTCATTTCCACTGGGTGGTTGCAGAGGACTTGGGTCTTGAGCAGCATTATGAATCCAATTTGAGTTTTTCACAGTTTGTGAGATCCCTGTCGCTATGGCAGATCTACCAGGAATTAAAATGGTTCCCTGCAAACCCATCTCTGCAGAGAGTGAATGCTTGTTAAACTCAAGATGTTTGAAATGAGACAGTTGGGCTCAATGAATTGTGTGTTTCTGTGCAACTTTATTTTGTCAGGGCTTATTTGACTAGCTGTACACGTTGACAGCTGCCGACAGACAAATACCTTATCAGTGGTCTAAACAGTCTAACAGAGAAAAATGGATTGTACTAGATGCATTTATCAAGTGTTTCAAACTAAACTCTCCACACTACAGAAATGCGCCTGATGCTTTCACAAAACTTATATGCAGTAATTGAAGATATTCATCATCATTCCCCATTTCCTTTCTCATCTCAGTTCTGTTTAGTTGTGTGAAACTACATGTTTCAGAGATAAACTATAATGTGGTGTTTTGGATACCACTAATGATAAAAGAATTATATGAAAACCTGTTATCACTTTCATGATGCTGGGATACCTCATTATCAGGGGAAACATAAATTTGAGCCTGGGCCTCCTACAGCCCAAGCAAAATTCAAACCCAGATTGTGGTGCATGTACCTAAGTATTCTGATAAAATTCTGTTTTCAGATAAGTGCTTTAATGATTCATATTTTCTTCAAATAAGGAATTTAAAAAATTAATTAGAATTTCTGGGGCATACAGACGTTCTCTACTTTGCTTCATTCACAGTCTCTTGGTCCTGTGTCACAATTAGAGAGTAACAGTATTGTAGATTTGCCAAAGCATCCCCAAAACAACTGCATCATCTCCAACTGCTTTAGTGCCCATATCAGAACTGCTGCCTCCCCACCAGTACCAGTGGTTTATGAGGAAAGAATACTGGGTCAAATTATGAGTAGGAGATCCTGCTCACTAAAACTCACACCAGAGTCATCAGGACAGACAGATGAACAGTGAAGTGTCTGAAAGAGTGTCAGAAAACAGACTTTAGAACAGAATTCTATCAACCCAGGAATAATCATTGTCTCATCCCTTCAAACCAAACTCTCAGTAGTAGTAGGTGTTCCCAAGGTGCAGTCCTGACATCTGTGCTATAAAGTCATCAAAAGTGCTGTAAGTGTTGCTACAACATGTTTCTTTCTGTTACAAAAGTGAACAGGATTGAATTTATGCCATTTGCATAAAATGAACCTCAAAGTATTAATCCTGCAATATTCTTTTATTTGTAAAAGTTCTCACTCTTTTTCAGATATTTCCAGCAAGCCATTGGCTTTTTGTTTGCTTTGTTTTGACCTTCCCGGTGAGATTTAGAGAAAAAAAAATTAAGTGATCATACTGTATGTCTATCTCTCCCTTCCTTCTTGTCCATAATTTTTTAACCGGTCCACCAAGTTCAACAAACTTTGACATAGACACAGTCATTTCAAAGATACTCTGTTCCTAGACATATTGTGAAAACAGACATCTAAGTATTTGAGAGAGAATGTACAGCTGTCCGCAGTATGACCTCAGCCCTTGTCAAACAGTAGGGAATACACATAGAAGGACTGCATCTAAAAACTTCAACCATCAGTTAAGTTTTATGTGAAAGCCATATCTTCCTGGATAACACTGAAGGCAATTCCACAGGAAAGCAAAATATGTGATTTTCCTTGTTCATGGAGATATTGTTTTTAGATTTCAAAAATTTCATTAAAAATATTTCAGTTGTATAGTTCAGCATTAGGATCACTTTTTTTTTAATATCTAACCCTACATTTCTCTTTTTACATTTTTAATGTTTTCTTTTTTATTTTCTCAAGAAACTTAGAAATACTTAGTTCATACTCAACACCTGGATATGGAGCTATATCAGCTGGAATGAATCCTTTGCACTTTTTGGCTTCTAAAATATCTGAACATTTACACTCTCTTGCCCTTCCTACATTAGCACTAAGGGAGCTGTTTTGGAGATTGACTTTATCATCTGATATCCTACTTTCTATAAACCATCCTGAATCACCTTTATGTGATCTGTGCCATGCTGTGAACTTAAGTGTTGCAATCTGGACAGCTATTTGCCTTCTAAGCCACAACAAAAGTTGTCAAGTTAATAGCATGTAAATAATGGACAGAAAATCCTTCTGTCTTGTGCTGAGTTCACTTTTTCTAGACCATGAATTCATGGTGGAGGGCCAGCAAAACTCAGGAAAAAGTAGATAGAGAACAAAGAAAGTTAAGGTCAGGCACTTTGCTCAGTGCAGGAGGAGTACATCTTCATGCAGAACATTCTGTGGCACTCCACTCAACAGGCCACCCCATTTGATGAATTATGTCATTGTCCTGAATTTCCATATGAAAAGTGTACTTTTAAGTCTTTTTTTTATGCTTCAGTACTTGAAGACTACAGAAGGGTCACAGTGGACTCTTTCATTTTTTTAATCATGTGTAGGAAAAAGAGAGCATACAGAGGTCCTCACCCTTATGACGCTGAGTGAAATACCAAGGTCAGTGTGTGTGAAGGGACTTTACACAAATTGCAGAATAATAAGAATGAAATATCCATAATAAAATTTTTTTTACTGTAGCCAAATATCAAAACACCTAGAGAGTGGGATGGGTTCCTTATATGCACCTACAGTGCATCACGTGTTTCTTTGCAGCCAAAACACACCTCTGTTCCTTCCAACCAAACTTGCACAGAGGCAGCTGCTCCTAAACCACCATTGTGACATAATTCAATTCTATGTCTGAAGTCATTATCATAGTCCTGTTGCCATGACAACGCAACACTCTCTGTTGCTAATGCATATGTCTCAGAAACAATAAGAGAAATACCACTATCCCCAAATTGACAGTAATTAGATTAGTTCAAAAATTAGTCTCTAATGCCATACATTGGGGGGAAGTTTGAGATAAATCTCTTCCTTAATAAATGATTCCAGGCAAAAGCAGTTTGATTCAGCTATATTCCTCCTTTACAGCTGTTAACTTTTTAGCTGAAAAAATGAAAAATAAGTGTAATCAACAATTCTATTCCTTCTACTTCGAACATGCAATAATCACATTTAATCAGGAAGTCTTAAAAGGAAGTGAACATTTTCTTGTGAAGCACCTTTCTTCTTTTTCTGAATATTTTAAAATGTTCAGATCTAGGAAGCTTTATGTTCTTACTGCCATTATTTTTTTTCTTCTTGCATTACAGTGCTTACTAACATGGAAATTCACTATGCGATTTATCTGATTATACAACATATCCCTTCAAGAAATGGGCATCATTTGCCACTAAGAAAAGTTTTCAAACCTCATTCCACATAATCTTTATCCCACCTACATTTTAATGATATAATTTTCAGATTTTTATCTCATCTTTTCTCTTAGTACTTTATACTAATCTGCAATTTGACACTGACAATAGAGGCAATATAACAAAATTCTGTTAAGGTTGGTGGGATTATTACCCTTCCACCACCTCCCAGTGGTGTTCAGCCAGGCCAGGGAGTCCTTTCCAGTCCTGAACTCCTGTACAATTTCAATGTTTTTACCTAGTATGGTGTGGAAGCAGAAAATGTTTGAGATTGTGAGCTTTTTATATGTAACCCTATATATTCACTAAATAAAAAAATATTCTTCAAACTGACTTTGTTGTAAAATCAATCCTGTCCAAACTGCAGATTCTGCGTTCCTCCGTTATTTTTAGGAACCACTTATTGGACAGGTGTCACTACAACAACGTGCAGTTGCCATGTCACAGAGCAGGAAGTGAAACTGTCTTGAAACTTGCTTGTTTCCTTAAAAACATGTTCCATGTGAACCTTTTTTTTTTTTTTCCTTTTTGTGAGTGGAGAAAGCCATCCTTTAAAAACAAATATTAATAGAAAAGCTCACTGCTTCAACTACGTTGTAACAATTTATTAAAAAACAAAAACAAAAACCCCCAACAGCATAGGCATATCTTGCTCTCTTTTATTTTTTGCATATAATAACAATAATAATGATGATCATAAATACAACAATTCAATCTACTGTTCATACTGCGTTACTTTATATTCTTGCTCAGTGGCTGAAAAAATCACAAGTGTTAGATTTGGTAGAGTTGAAAAATGGTAGCATTAAGCACTAATTGCTTCCTAACGCAGTAATTTCTCTAAGTTGCGATTAGATGAAGAAATAAGGTCTTCACAAAGAAAATGGGGTAATTCCTAAGCAGCCCTGAGCAAAACTGACTGCCGCACAGGTGTAATAAAACCCTTCCTCAGCCAAGAGACGGTGGCTGTAAGCTCTGTCTCACCTTGTAGCTGAAGCACCCATCACTGAGATATAGATTCAGCTCATAAATTCAGTGTCATAAATAATGGCATAGAAAAAAATCTATGATGTGTTCTTGAGAGAAGCATGGGTGACCCAGTTTGTCAGAATTTTGCCATTTTTGAGGACACAGGAGCCTCCAAAATAAGGACTGATTCAAAAAGTCTGATGACCCCAGAAATCTATTTCCAGGTTTAAAAGAAGAGATCTCTGCACCATGACCACATCCCGCTTTGACCACATCCTCTATCTTGCACTTGATTTCAGAAGGTGTATAGAGGATTAGGACTTGTATACAAGACAACCTTAGACTGCTTGTTCCAGGTCTGGCTAGATGGCATTTGTCCCTCACGGGTTTTACAAGAACATTATTCATTAAGGGACTCACCCGAGTAAAGAAGTCTTCGTGTTAAGTTCCTGCTGTGCTTGGCTTGGAACTATTTTTAAGACATGAGCATTAGGATTCCCCTTTTCTCTTTCTCCTTGTGATTCTCTCTTACCTAATTTAGACATCGGTACACTCAATGCTTTCCATGTATTTTACTATTAGCTACCCTATTCTGTTCATGCACCATATTGAGAGGCTGGGCAGATATTTTGGGATAATATGCACTTGTTACCCTCAGAGGAACTAAAATTGAGTGTTAAACATCCAGAGAAGTAAACTTACTTTTTTTTTTTTTTTAAATCTGCTTTTATGATAGGCAGTGGAAAACATATGAAATAAAATTGAAGCAAAAATATTACCAAGGCTGTTTCAGACACTCCCCTGATGATATATGAGTAGACCACAATGTTGTAACATGTAGAGTCTTCATTTTATTCTTTTATTAAATTTGCAGTTAAGCTTAACAAGCAATGAGTCTCTTTGTATTTGTTGTGGGTACTTGTGAATGAATACATTGGTTCTGCGGCTGGTACCAGGGAAGATGTCTGTTTCTGCTGAAGTTCTTGTTGGATTGTTATTTCACAGGTGTTCCTTTCTCCTGGAGTTGTGGGAGAGTGATGAGCAGGACATTTCAATGCTGTTGACTATGTCTATTTTAGCACGTAATATAGTGCAATAGAAGGTCACTCAATCAAAGCAACTAAAACCACAGACTTTACACGTGGATCACATGTGGTTCCAGCAGAGAAGCTGTGGATGCCCGATCTCTGGAAGTGTTCAAGGCCAGGTTGGGAGGGTTTTTAAGCAACCTATTCTAGTGGAAGGTGTCCCTGCCCATGCCAGGGGGATTGGAACTGGATGATCTTTAAGGTCTCTTCCAACCCAAGCCATTCTATTATTTTATGATATAGAAACGTTGGAGTAGATTTAGTTTGAGACTTTGGACAAAATGTTCACAAACTTTGGTTCAAGTCTGTGTGAAGAATCAGTGTTTAGTACTTTATGTCCTCAGCAGGGATTGAAATGCATTTTTCATGCACTTCAAACTGATCTTCCATTTCTGTTTCCTCAGGTAGAACACTTATTCATGTACACTAGAACATCTCTGAAATGGAAACTATGCAATAAATGTGGTCACTGGAGTTCTGTTTCAGAACTACATTATTGCTCCATCCCAAAAGCGAATGCAGATGCAGATTTTGATGAATATGTTTATTTACTAATCTAAAAAGATCTGCAGCTGGTATTCTCTCAGAACCACAACAAAATTATTTATCCTCTTGACAATTTTCCAATACATGTATTCCTGCTCAGAACACAGATGCTTCTGGCACTTTGGAAATGATACTTAACACAGACTCACAGTTTACACCAAGTCAGTTTGAAGGGCAGAATATTGTTTGAGATACAAATAATAAGGTGACAGAGGTGTGCCTAAGGTAAATGAGCAGTTTCAGTTCATGTTTCTTCCAGACTGAATATATTTTGAAAAATTCAGTACTTGTCAGTAGGCTTTGTAATGATAGATTTTATTTCCTAATTATTCTGATGTCTCATTCTTCTGCCTCTTGATAGGTCTGTTCTAGTTCCCAGAGCAGTCAAGCTGGATAGTGCTATTTGTCAGAAGAATTCTACACAAGCTTTTATTAAGTGAAATCTACATGGATAGAATATAAACTTTGGTTAACTTATCTCATCAAAGTAAATAAAAGAAGCATTTTTTTAAAGGACCAAGCATTTATTATTATTGTTGTTATTATTATTATTACTATTATTATTGCATCATTTTATATGGTGTTTGTACAGATTACTGCAATGTTTTGTTGTGAATTTTGGAATTTATAATAGCAGCAACAGTAATAAACTCCTGGCAATTATTTTGCTCTTGTGTTTTGAATCATTACTTCTTACTAAGTCCTTCAGTCACAGTAGGTCACAAAACTCTCAGGATCAATGAGATGGCCCCATAAACCCCACAATGACTTTGTGGTGGGCTGTACCCAAAGATATAAGTTATATATATTTATAAGACTGCTCTTCAAAAGTGGTTGAGAGTTTATTTACTTCATGAAGAATCTAAATTCTTTGTTAATTCCCTTTGAGGTATTCACAAAATTTTAACATGTGAAACATTTAGAAAGAAAGTTTGAATTTTTAGAAAAATGTCTCTAAATGGTCTCATGGGACAACTATTGCCACCAGAATTTTACACTGGCTAGAGAGTTTTTGCTGTGCATCCTCACCTGATATTGCTGCAGATCACTAAGAAGATCTCAAAAGCAGGGTGAGAATAGTGTCACAGAGATTGTAATTCTCCTAATCCTGGGGAAAACTGATGATGATAGGTGCAGAAAATTGAATCAGGGAGGGGTTGGGTTTTTTGTGCTTTTCCTTATCTTTCCTTTTCCCCTTCTCAGCATTCTTCAGAGCCTAGGCTTTGAAAATTCATGGAAACTACTAGGTGAATAAAAGAAGAGCTAGATTTCCAGGTGGAAGTGTGGATGATTTATCAGAATTAAAAAGCTAAGAGATTTAGACCAGTAAACTTACAAGTACTTATGCTGCATCCATGGAGATGGTGAACACAGAAAACAACAACTTTTTTTTCTGGAGGTAAAATATATTCAGATAAAGATGATGAAAAGGAGCATAAGATTTGTTGTACTGGATTAGACAAGTTTTATGTTCCTTCTCATTTGTCAAGTCTTGCATTTTTGTGGCCTTCGGAAGTGACCAATATCTGGTGCTTGACGGGAGGTTGAGGAAAAGCCCTTAATGAATTTAGCCTGTTGTGTGAAAAGGAAGGTAGAGAAGAGAATATCTGCTCGACCCCTGCAGGTATCAATTTGCCCTCAGAAGTATAACAATAGATTACTTTAACATGCATATTGTTGTTATTACTCATAAAATTATTCAGCCCTTTAAAAATCTTTCATATTTGACTTAATAATCTCCTGCTGGAGTTAATTCCAAGGGATGACAGCATGCTGTGAAAAGTATTCACTTTCACAATTTTTGCTGTGCTTTTGCTTTCCATTTATTTCATTGCAAATCCTTTATTGATTTATTATGTCATAAGGTTAAAAGTAGGGTCTTATCATTCTGCACTTCATAAAAATAAAGAACAGACCATTTCATTTTCCTATGTGGAAGAAAACTCAAGCTGTTTTCTTTTTGTGTGATAAGTGAAGAGTTGAGTTTCTCTATTTTTCTGTACCTGCAAAGAGAGAAGTTAATGATGACAAAATTGTTTATGTGGTATACTCTGCATGTACTGTTTCCCTATGTATATTTCTATTATCAATAGGTTGATTGATTCCCAAAGATACTTCAGGAATACCTCAGATAATAATGTGGAAAATGATCCCCATCTATCAATTAATTTTTGGGACTCATCATCCCCAGGTTTGAGTTTTGCTCCAGAGTATCTCATGGAAATAGGAATGGGAAATATTACATTTTTAGACACAGAAAAGAACATTCTGTTTATCCTGCCATAAGTACAACTTCATGAAGAAATCCCTATTTTTGTATTAAACTCTACATTTTAAAGGATCTGAAATCCTTCACAACATGATTCATAGAATTAATTAGAGACAACTGCATTTATGTCTATGAATGCTGGACTGAGATTCTTTCAGCATGTTTTTAGATTACACGTGAGACTGTCTTGATTCATAGATCATCATGCTTTCCAGTATAATGTGGATATGGAAGTTGAGGTACACCCAAACATTTCAAAGCATTATCTCAGGAATACTTAATAGCATATGGAATCTCTTACAGTTGGTGAGAATTCTCAGAAATGTACATACCCATATTTGTATATTGACAAATACAATCTTAATTAACCTTTAGCACAAATAGCTGATGAAGATACTTTGCCATGAAATCAAATCCTGAGTATCTGTATTGATTCAGGTAAGCACAGATATTTTTTTCTTCTTCTTCCACTTCTAAATCTAAAGTAAATTGTATTTATTCACTATCTATATTCCTTTAGGCAACTCTCTGAGTTGGGAGCTGTGCTGTAGGTTTTCGCCTGCAGGTCAGCACGGTCAGTCAAATAGACTGAGTGACTCCAGAGAAGTTCCACTCTCAAAGATCCTTCTATTTGTCCTGCTAGTTTTTCCCAGGGCATGACTATCTGAGAAAGAAGTGCAGTCTGAGCAATGCTATGTTTCTCCTTCACCACTGAAGCGTGTCTGTTGCTGCAACAGGGCAATGACAAAGGGAAGGTTGGAAGGAGATGGAAAGGGCTTTAATGGAGCTTCTTTCTGCTTCGTGTCTTCTCACCTCTTCTCTGCATTTGAGAGGCACAGCAATGTGCCACATGGGTCATCAGGAGAAAGACTACGGAGCATCCCTTCTCCTCATGCTTGGATGCTTCCTCTCTGTATAGGCTCCTAAACGCCAGACACTTCAGGTTGAGTCCTTTGTATTTCCAGCATGCTTGAGGTCTGTAAATGCGAAGCACTTCCAGTTAAGCCATGTAGGAAAGATGGTGTGTACCTGAAACTGAATTTTTCTCTATCTGTTTCTTCTGAACATGGCTATTCACCAGCTGTCTGCAGAGCACTTTTATATCTCTTCTGAAAGGGTTGGGGCCTGCACAAAGTGGAATTGCAGGTGTTAATCTTTTTTTTTAAAAATTGTACAGAAAGAGATTATGTATGTTTTCAGAGATCTGGGTGTCCTTCAACAAGGCACCTTTGAATTAAGTGGTTTGATACATTTGCTCAGTATTTCCAGATGTTCATCCAGGTGTGCATGTTTCACTTTAAGCAATAGAAACTTTGCCACTGCTGACCAGCCTCTGTGATAGATCAGTGCTCCATCTGTTGCTGTGTAGTAGCCTAGTGTTTTTAAAGCATTCAGTTATTAAGTAGGTGACCCAGGTTCAATTACTTTTTTCTGCCTGACGAATGTTATTACCTGTGAAAGGTTTTATGTTCATAAAAAAGTGAAGAAATTTTTGCTCTGTTTTCCTTTTTGTACCTGTGTCTGTGTGTATAAATGACTTCAAGTTTCCCTGGTCTGAGAAGGGAAAGAGAACAGTGGTGTAACTCTGCACCTCAGTGCTGAGCACTGTTGCCTCAGAGAAAGACAGCTGACTGCATGGAATGTTTTTGTGTCCAATCACCACTTAATTTGATCACAGGAATGGCCCTGAGAGCAGAAACTGATATTTTTCAACTGGCTGGTGAATGAATGTCTTTGTGTTGCCTCTGTACAGAGGTCATTATTTTGAGGTTGCTGAATGCCCCTACGCACTGCAGTGGGTACCAGCATGCCCACCAGAAGTGCTGGATGTCACAGAGCCATGTCATTAGCACTGGGTGTTGCATTACTGAAGCTTTTAGGCATTTAAGCATTAAATTGGACACAGTCTGTGATGTCCAGTGTCTGACTTTTTTATTTCTTGCTGTTTCAGTCTGTGCTGAAGATAGTCTAACTTTGTGACATTGTTATACTTTGTTTGCTTTCTCCATTTTACAGGAAATTGTTCTTTTCAATTCCTTTTTACATCAGTCCTTCCCAGCAATAATTATGGCTTACCTGATCAAGAGATTCAGAGGTTGGTAGTATGAGTCACTTTTCCTATTCAGCTTCCTATTCAGCAATGTCAAAATGACACTTTCTTAATCTAAACACCTGCCAGTCCTTTGCAGTACCAAAAGCACCTCTATTCTCCATTCCTACCATTTCCAGTTTTTCTTATTCGTTAAACCACAATCATATAATCTGCATTTTCTTCATGCAGATCTTTTATTTCACATCAATGTGCATTGAACAAGTTACCTTCTTCTGTGCAAATAGTACCTCCAATTGTTAGTGAGAATCCAACCTCTAGTTGCTTTTGTCTGTCTCTGATGTAAATCTCATGCATACAAACATATATATATTTTGCTGATGCATTACAGATACAGCAAAAAACCAAAGCAACTACTTTCAGTTCTGAAGCTCCTAAATTGTGTGTTTTCAGCATTTGGAGAATCATAACAGCTGGGGATGGAGGAAAGGCTGGTTGGTCAGGCTATTCACTCCTTTCCCATTGCCAGATTGTTCTCAAAAATATATTCTTAACATTGCCTGGCCTATTTTTAAATGTAGCTTCTTTTCATACTACTTAAATCTGAAAAAGTCAGAGACAGATTACTCCTTTAGAGCAGAAAGATTCTCTTTGACTTTATGACAGTTAAATTTATTTTATTAGGTGTACAGACTGAGAAGAAGTGCATTTCATTTTTATGAAGAACTAAAATGTGGGTAATATGAAATCTGAACTGAAGAAGGAACTGGTTCAAAGACACTAACAAATTTGTGAATTTTCAGGTTCTGAAAAATGTGTGATGACTTTCTAAAAGAGTACCTGGCATTTTCTGTTATAACTTCCATACTCTCAGCCAGATATCTCTTATACTAAACTACAAATAGACCAAATACTCAGCTGTCACAAATCCAGTATCCCTGCTGACAGTGCTGCTTGGCCAACTTGCGCCAGCTTAGGATCTGTCCTTTTGATCTTGCCATATGTTTTTTGATGATAAGCATCACAAATTAGGAATGGATTTACAGAAAATCTCTTTTTCTCTTTTACATCCCTAAGGATGCATAGGTGAGCACAAACATTCAAACATTAGCAGCTCTGACTTTGGCATTAATGGCTGCTGTTTCATAACACACTGCTCTGTTGCAAACTTTCCAGTTTCCTGACTGCAGGAAATTATACCAAAAATGACTGTTAATCAGCTATTGCACTGAGAAATGATAACATCAAAACTAACCAGAAAATTTTGTGGGAGCTAAAGTATCAAAATAGGTACAGAGCATGTATCTTGCCTTCTAAAGTTTAGCCTATAAAATGTTATATACTAAGTTTTTATTTTGTTCTGATTGTATTGGATTCAAACCAGAAAAATGCATAATTAGAAATGTGGGAACAAATCGGAAGGATCTCAGAGTAGCTGCAAAACTGTTCAAATGACAAAATGAGAGAATTAACATAAAAGATAAAGAGCCAGGTCTCCCTGCTGTTGTATGATGTGCCAGTGGCCTTAAAGAACCATATCAACAGAATGATGTATCCTTCAGAAATTTTGCTTTTGTCAATATTAATCAAGTTTTAAATGAATAAAAGGAAGAAGAAAAGTCCTGTCTTAGCAAAAGCCGGGTAGTCACATGAAGACTAGCAGTCTCCAAAATTTTACTCCAAGAAATTAGGCAAAAATTTTAGAACCGAACAACAGGAAATGCCCAGGATAAAGGGGATATAAAACAAAGAGTGTTACTGTGAATTAATTGAGGATTTGGGGTTTTTTGTGATTAATTTATCATATATATACACCTCAGCTTTTTTGAAACCAAATTAATTTAGCATGTTGTGAAATAAGCCACTGCTTAGGAGATAATATCAGAAAACAGAATGCCTCAAATACTTTCTTAATACTTTCTTAAGTGTGGGCAAAATTCTGAGCAGCAACTATGTATGGACTTACCAAGGGGTTGATGGTGTCTGGTACAGACGGAACTATTCTGTCACTATGCAGACTTGCTGCTCACTCTTCTTGACTGGATATTTGATATTTTGCAGATGGACCCTGACACCAGCATCCTGAGGTCTTGCATGCAGAGCTGGGACCTGGTTAGGTAGTGCTGTTGTCATTACAAGCTTGCTGCAGGTCTTAGAGTAACACAGTGTTGGTCAAAGTGTATTATAAATGTGTTTCTACAAGTCAGATTTTGGGATAGAATAATTTTATCACTGTAAGGTTTAAAAATAACCCAGTGAGCCAAGTTCATGGGAAGCTGGGAACTGCATTCATTCCTTTTCTAAGAACTGCTGCTAAAATGAGTGTTGAAAATGTTTCGCAACTGGGAAGACCACAAGATTCCTTCATAATGGAAATTGCTAGGAAACTTAAGTAGATGAACAGGTCCTAATTCCCACTTCACATTTTCAGGACAAAGTTGTATAACACACATCAGACAACAGTACATTGTAGGAAGATAGCTTTGTTTTAAAGTAAATATCAAGAGCCCCAGTATTAAAAAAAATATTCTTTTATAGCAGCAGGGCAAACATGAGAGCAGAGATGAGTGAAGAGAGAGGAGTGAATTCTGCACAATGATGGCAGTGTTCACCTCTTACTAATTCAACCTGTACCACTTCCACTTCCCTAACAATCATTTAACATGCAACAATGACTACATTAAATATTTTTACTATTCCCTACAAAGCCACCCTGGAGGAATGGCACAGCAGACCTGCTAAGGTTCTCAGCTTCCATGCTTTTAGCTCCATCTTAATTAACTGGTGGAGTGATTGAAATTATTTTGCCATTCCCGTATCCCAACTTGACAAACTGGGATTTTGCACTAGCTCAGACTAAGGCACTCTATGCAGCTAAATATGGTATGTGTTAATGATGCTATTAGTAACACATTGCTGAATGTTAACATGTTAGAGCTTGTAGTTTCATCTCTCTATGGAAGCGACTTGATTAATGTTAGAACTTTTTAACAAAGGTATAATTTCTGTGCCACTATTTTATATCGTCAAAGAAAGAAGGGTAATCTTTACACTGAATATTACTATGTTTCATTAAAAAGACTGTGCCAGGCTTCGTCCTCCCCTATCCACTCACACATATTTTTCTTTGTCTTTTGAAAAGGGTACTAAGATTTGAGGGGTCATTGGTCACCTTAGTGAGGCCCCTAAGGCCTGGTGTGCTGAAGGCTGACAGGTACCTAACAGGAGAGTGGTTGCAGGGTGCGCAGTCAGTGATATGTCACTTCAAGACCTCTGCTGATCTAGTATTTTTAAATGAAAGCTTGTCATTGGAACAACTAAGAAAGATCTTCTAATGAGAGTAGTGACACAATGGGGACACATTCATCAAGGAATTAGCAGGTAGGGTGTTTTTCGGAAGAGAAGATTGTTAATGATTAAATGGCAATCCTACTAATTAAAAGTCAAAAGTAGATAAATAAGGGATAACTCCCATGATAATTGCCAAATTTATATATTTAGAGAAACCTAGCACATCATAAATATTAAATTGGGCTATTATCTGCAGTGTGTCTGTGCCAGGGATCCATAAATAAAGACCTTAGGGACTAATCACTAGAAATTTTCATTATTTATCTCCTTCCACATTTTGACAAACAGAAAAGCTATGTCTTCTTTTCATTGTAAACCACAAAGGGAACATGTTCATTTTTTTGATGAATCTTTTGAGAAGGAGAAAAGAAAGAATAATGCAGTGGGAATGTACAAACAAGAGAAGATCTCAACCATGACAAAACCTTTCAAGAAAAAGCTTGGCTTCTCATTACTTCTGAGCATTAACCTCCTATTAACTACACTAGTTTTATGTCAATGTGTAGCTCCATTGACTTCAATTAAGCTGCCTTAGATACCCACCCTGCTGAGAGAGCAACCACAGACTTTAAAAAAGATCATCCTACACAGAAATGCGGCAAGAGTGGTGAATCAGGTCATTTGTCTAATTTTAGTTATTAGTCCTGCCTTGTACCTTATGTAATAATTTATGCTAAAAAAAAAGGTATCTATAGGCCTTTTTAGGGCCTGTAGTATTGCTGGTGATATTGATGGGACTGTTTTATGCCCATTTTTGCAAGATTGAATGTGTATTATTAGCACAATTTTATGCACAGTTGACTTCACTGGACCAGGATGCTGAGGCATTGGGGCAGATCTTGCACTGCACAGAGCCTGGGAGCGTTGTCTTCTTGCCTCACTCAGTGTAGCTGAAAACCACGCTGACTGAACCACCTGAGAAAGTGGGTGGCTGCATAACTCTCATGAATTCTGGGAAATCAGAGGAGAGGGTGGTGTACAGATTCTGTAAAGAAGTTTAATTTATTGGAAAATGAAAGCTCATTTGGAAATCTGCATGGTGAATTGTGCCACGGACAAGTCAGACTGTCCCATCTGGATTATTCTTGGAATTGCTTTGGTTTAGCTAGATTATTTTTGATCCAACAGATGCTTGAGTTCCCATAGCAAAGACAAAGTGTGGGAGAGATTCAGCAGCTTGACACTGGGGTATTGACAAAGAAATAAAGCTTCTGACAATTGGCAGAGCTTTCCTTCATATCCCTGCTGTCAGTCCTATAGTAATCCTCTTTGGCCTTTTGACTACTGAAAAAGGATAATATTTTTTCTTATATTGGATTTTATATGGAAGCTAGTAGTTCTAAACAGTTAAAATACAGCTAAGAAGTACCAAGAATTACTTCAGGGGAACCCTAGTCATCTATTGCTGTATGCTAAGCCATCCTATCTTTTTGAAGCATGCCAAGTAAACATGCTGTAATATCATTCACACAGTTTCATAGAGGTTTTAGGCAGAAGTGATATTCTTCAAGCTGAGATCTTGACTCTTTTTCTGAATTCCAGTAGTTTAGAATGGGTAAAAGCCCTGCATGTTTGTGAAGTCACTCATTCAATATGTGAGGCCAGGAGTGAAAATAAGACCCCTGACCTCTCCCTTCTTTCTCCTTTAGATACTTTTCTCTGTAACAGTGGGTAAAGTGCAGTAGTGGAATACTACTGCTATTAAGTGAAAAATGAGCTTTTACAGTAAGCCATGAAAACGAAAGTAATAATTAAATCTTCATATAACTTTAGGTTGTATTGCAAGTGCTTAGCTGAAAAATTCGTCTTTAGCTCATGGCCCGCAGCAATCACATCTGTTATATTTTAGGAACAGAAAGCTAATGAGGTGGAATCTGGAGTACTGAGCTTAATTGGGCTTGTTTTGATTAAGTGTATGTGCTGGGAATATTTTACACACTAGTATAAATTGCAAAACAGTCAACATAAGCCACAAAATTTGCAAAATCCATTGTGGGTAGTGTCAGAGAAAGAACTGTTTCCAATAAACAATAAAAGGCAGAAAGAAAATATCTGAGGTTTTAATGAAAAAAAGGGTTCTTTAATTTGCCTAATTAGTGGCTTTCCACAGTTGGAAAAGCATTTCTCTCTCTTGTTCACATACATGCAAATGCACACACAGAGACACACAAAAATGTGCTGTACAGTATAAAACTGTAACAGCTTGTCTTTTGGGCTTAGTAGATTAAGTCTGACTGGAAAAGGCATTTAAAACTGCATAATCTTTATACAAGCATGAAAAGTTGACAAATCCTTCATATATTACATATTTAGCAGAAATAACAATATTTTACAGCAGTTTTTAAAACATGTGTTTCAAGGGGAAGGGTGTATGTGGAGTTTTTCTCCTGCCAGTGCTTATCACTTTGGGCCATACTCTTAGATAATGTAAACCCACATAACTTCATTGACTCTACCACATTTTGCTGATCGACTCAATTTAGATCTGATCTCTCAAGTTCCCATGTGTATTCAGAGCTTAGGAGTTGGAAAAAAACTATGAGTACTATATTTAAGCAACATTAAAATGGATTTAAATGGATTTTTCTCTACAGTAAAAAATACTACAGCCCGGATGTCTGATATTTTGGTATCATCCATAACTAGAAACAGAGGCTGACTCTTCAAAGTAAATTGCATATGAATAAAAGTGTTTCTGTTTAGATTGTAGTCAAACCCACATCATCATCAACAACAACAACAAAATTGTCTACTGCTTTCATTAGTAGCTCTCAAAACAGCTTACAAGAAAAAAAACCCTCCATCTTTGCACACAGGAAAGTAAGACACCAAGAACTGGCTTGCCAGGGACAGAATTCCCTGAGTGGTGATGATCTGTCCGGCAGCCACCTGAACTCTCATATTCTATGGAGACTGACAAAAGCCACATGATAGGAGCCTTTGACTTTTGAATCTTCCTCTGGCTAGGTGGGTTTAGGATTACAGTGCTGACATTTTCATAGCACTCACATATGTTAATATATTTTACACTACTCAGACATGGCCATCTCATGTCGAGCTCTTTCAGCTAGTAGATATTTTTATGTCCAACCCCAAATTCAAATTAAAAATGTAGGTTGAGATTTTCAAACTTTTTTAATTCCAAAGGGATTTATTTATTTATCAGGTTCTTCAATCCCTTTAGGGTCTTATCTTTGCTCAGTGAATGCTTCATGACAATTGACTAATATCTTAGAAAATGTCAAGAGCTAATAATTTCATTTTAGCTCCTTGCTGGTTTTATATAATAAAAAACATTTTGCATGAGATACAATTATTGCCAGGAAAAGGAGACACTCCTTCAAACTGAGTCTCTAAATCATTCCTGACCTTCCCAGTATTCATGCAGGCTCTTCTGTTCCACAGGTAAGAGTGGTAAATGCAATGAACGTGGAAAGTACACTGAGGAGTTTAAAGACAAATACTCTGTAACCCTCCAGGAAAATTAGGATAATAATATTTTAAGAGGTTGGATGAAATTATTCTGGCAAATGAAAATCTCACTGATGAATTGCTGTTCCTTCCACTAGGGAGGAGAATGGTATATGAGCACACACAGACCTCCTGTACCCCTAACACAGGCTGAGGGACTGACTGAACTAACAGGAGACAAAGTACAGTACTTCAGGTTAGGTCTTGATGGAGCAAGGTCTTCACTCTTGAAAAAAAATCTGTCTAATAGTCAGAGTTATTCAGGGCTTTGGCTTTACACTTCACTCAGAACAGTGCACTGCTCGTTGCCTCGTGACCCTTCACACTCTATTGTCTGATTGGTTCAATAATGACTCTGAGGAAGGAGAGCCACCTACCCTGTTATCGGCTCCACCTCCTGGGGCTCCCCTGAAAGGGACTTCCATTCAAGTCTGATCTAGAGTAACATATGCAATTACACTTGGAAGAATGAAAATGTGAAAAGGGCAGCCACTGCAGCTGCAGGTCATGAGGCGATTGCTGGCTGTGATTAGGAAGAAACCCCTCCTCTTAAATGAAGCATAATAGTGTTCATATCTGAGGATTCAGGACTGGCCATTGTCAAAGACAGGATATTCCCTGTAACAGTTCATACAGTCTTGGATTTCCCTCCTCTTAGAATTTCAAAATGAAGCAAAGGAGAAGAAAACTGAGAAATTTTCTACCTTTTCATTGAAAAAAAAAAAGTTGGGATAAAGGGGAAACAAATTTTAATACTCTGCCGTTCTGCTGCCCAAACTTGTGCTACAGCTTTTTCCTCTAAAAGTCATTTGAGTGTTCTTTTCTATTTTTCCTTTTTTTTTTTTTTGCATAGACAGTATTTCATGTTTCTAATATTCAATGTAAAAATTCGGAATTAATTTCACTGTATTAAGCCTACTAAATATGACTTATTTTTTTAAGCACCTTGCTCTCGTGGAAGACTGTGGTCTCTAAGGATTGTCTGTCAGTCACCTCATAAAATAAAGGTTATTATTATTATCAGTGACGAACAATAGCTGACGACTTCAAGTTGAAGAAAGGTCAAGAGACTAATCACTGACATGCTTTCAGCAATCTTTTCTAGTCAAGACTTAAACAATTGTTAAAAGCATATTTTTAACTTTAAAATTTTTCCTGCATTTCCTCATTGTCTGTATAGGTGAGTGAGTGTGCACATAAATCCATCTCAAGTTAGGTCTTTTTGTATCTGCTAAGTTTCACTCAAGATAATGAACAGAAAAATATAATAATTTCAGAATCTGGAGTATGAATACTTGTGACATTCATGAATTGTGTGTCAGAGGGGAGCAAGCGGATGCAGACTCCTTTTTTCTGTTAGCAAGTACCATGTCTGTCATCACTGAATAAATTTCACTTCTCTGCATGGTTTTTAAACCTTGACTCTGTTACTCTGCTTCTACTGGAATGCTTCTTCCATCCACCCCACTTAAGAGCATGGGATACACTGTGGTTTCTCAAGACCTTTGTTTTAGAATTCATGCACTATGAAACTGGACCAGGTTTTCTGGAGATACATCCCTGCTCTTTTGATCTTGCATACTATGGAGTATCCGTAATGTATGAGGCTGTACAGATCTGGGAGGCTGAACAGAGCTGGTGGGACATGCTACCTCTGCTCAAACTTCAGTTAAACCCTGAGAAGTTTATGTAGGTCAACTGTGCCTTCCTTCAAACTGAAGGAGCTGGCCATGCTTGGAATATGTAATGTAGGTGGAGACACAGCCTGACAGACACGGAACTATTCAATCAAAGTCTGGTATCAACTGAATCCCTTAATTGTTCCTGAATATGATGTTGAAACTACTGAACAAGTCATTGTTGGTAAACGACTGTCTGAAACAGTCTGTTTCTTTACTATAGATTTAAAGGAAAATATTACAGTAAGAGAAAAAGTAGACGAAATTGATTTCATTTAACAACAACCTTCCAACCTCACCTCACATCTCACTCAAATAACCTTTGTAACTAATTATAGTGAAGCTTGAAAATAAAGCACTTCTAGGCTAAAGGATTTTAGAAGTCATCAAAATTATCCAGTGCTCAATATAGCCAAAATCCTATATGCTATTATGTTCTTGTGCCAGTGAGGCTGCCTGCAAGTTAACACCTATAGAGCTACGAGAGGAACAAGAGTCAAATATTGATATCATGAAATATTATATTGATGTCCAAGGACATTGTTGTAGGCTGGGAAATCAATTATCGTTGTTTTCTTCTTTTGGCTTCATATTAAATTCTGAATCATTGTAATAATTGGTGTTTTTCGTCCTTTTTCAGGTCTGGCAGCATATCCAGACAATCAACTTCATGCACTGTCCTGCAATATTACTGTTTTTTTCTTCCCTGCCACTTAAAAGTTTAGAAATATGCATTCACTTTAGTTGGCTATTCTCTCTGATGCAGATTTACAATTAAAAAAGCCTTATCTGCCCCCCACTCCATTTGTCTTACTTTGGATGATGTTTTTAACCCCTAGGAGTCAAGATTTAAAGGCTGTTTACATTAAAGGAACTTGTCATTCTTAAAAAAAAAAGAACCTAGATTCCTTTCTTTACCAATTCCCAGATGATCTGTGTCTTGCACTTATATGCCTGAGTGTCTGTTTCTGTCGGTGTACTTCCTTTACTCTAAATATAGCATCACAAATATTGGGGAGTTTTTAATTATTTTTTTTTTTTTAACTTTCAGGATACCAAATGCTCCATGCACATTGCTGTAGGGAAAATTTTGTTTCTTATGCTTAGTGACCTTCACCATATAGTACAAGGTCTATCTGTTTACTTACTTGGGCTTTCTTCAAATCAATAGCTCCCAACTGTAGACCACGCACCATTAGTGATTCATGAAGCACTTGCTGGAGGCCCATAGAGGACTGCCTAGCAAAGCACAGGTTCCTCTGCATTTCCACCTGCTATCTTACATTAAAACCAGCTAAAATTATATTAAGTAGTTTCTGAATGTCACTGTTCAAAGGAGGAATTTGCCGCTGTTACGCAAGGCTGATACCTCGTTGTGAAATGTTCCATGTGTGACCATCAGGGGCTGAAAGTGGGAGTCAAGGGGTGGAAACGTGACCCACACCCCAGAACTTTTTAAGAATGTTTGTTCTTTACAACTTTTCTGCCTCAGCTCCAATCCTCTGATTGACCTATATGTAATATTCTTTTGAGTCAAATCAGTTTTATGATTTCTAAACTCTGATGGCTTTAATTTGCTACAAATCTTTCAGAGATTATACTTTGTACAGCATACCTATAAATAAGTTCTATGACAGCCTCATTAATCAGGCTACATTTTAAAAGCATTAGCCTTTTTCCCCTCTGTTGAATCCACAGCTTATCTTTCCCCAATTATAATTAGTGTTCATTAAAAGCAGTATTTTTTTTGCAAAATGGAGAGCTACACTGGGCCTGATCTAGACTTTCTTCATCCTCCAGCTGTTGTACCCCAATAATGGAGAGGTGTTTGAAAACTTGGCTTCATATTAGCAAATTGCAAATGAACTATTTTAAGCAGGGTAGACCTAAACATATCAGTCACAGTACTGTAAAGCTTGCTCTTGATTTTTTTTAACGTTGAGATGCCTGATTCTGAGAATGGAGCTTTAATTGGGCCACTTTATCTATAATGAGGAAAGGAGGTGACACAAATAGAAAGATCAAACACCAGCCCACAGGAAAAAAGCTAAACATGTAACATTGGTCAGCACCTTCCTGTTCCTACTCACAAAAGAATAGTAGTCCATTTAGAAAAAGTATTATTTTCTTTATTGTGGAAGAAATGTCCCCACTCTGGACAAACCAGAAATTTTCATTTGGATTTTGGACATAGTGAGGTAAAGATATGAGAAGGAAACCTACTAGAGAAAAATATAGTTCCTAGGACTTCCAGACGCCTTGCCAAATGTTCTGATCAGTAGGAGTTCTGATCATTAGTAAGAGTTATCTCATGGAAATGTTTTTAAGTTAGTTACCAAAGCCCAAGGCTATAGTTTCGGGAAATCTTGGTTTATTTTCAACATGGATATAAAGTATGGACTTGAAAACAAAACTTTGAAAAAGACATGAGTTCTTTCAATGCATGTGAAGGAAGTATAGGGTACAGGATAGGAGCTTGAGCAGATTAATATGCTTTGCACCAGTATTATTGTGCAAAACATTAAGTTTCTTAGAACTTCTTCCTATACTCACCACTCTGATTTCTCTCTCTATGCAGTGGAGGACAGATACTGTCACAGGCAGGTTCATAATTGATATCTTTGGATGAAGTGAACTTCCTGCAGAGGTGCTTGACCCCATCAATAGTAAAGAGAGTTGAGTTAAGTTAAATAAGATGGTGATTTATTTCTAGATATTCAGGTTATGTGAGATGAATCCAATCATAGATTTGAAAACATTAGGGTACTTTAGAGGAGGATCTACCTGAGTGGACTTGCATGTCAGGTGAGTTTCTCAGTTCTACCAAGACATAAAAGTGCATGCAGAAGAAAAACATGATCAGAGAATTCAGATACTTTTAGAAGTCAGGAAGAAGACAAATAGAAGTTTTCAGGATCCTAGTTTTGAATCTTAGAAGGTCAAATTTGTTTATACCTTTTTCATATTTTGCATTTTCAGTATCTGCCCAAGGGTGCCAATGTCACAAAGACAGGCTTTTCCTGAATATCTCTCCAGCTCTTGAATCTTTTTTTGAATAATAATGTGAACTAGAACTGGCATAAGTTCAAAATATGAATTTTTGTATGGTGAATTTTGGCGAGGAGAGAAGAAAATTGCAGGTTCTAGGTGAAGATAGAGCACGGAGTGTATCATGTAACACTATCTGTCACTGTATCACTCACCAGAACTTGTGAAAAAACAATGAAGGATACTGAAAGGCATTTCCCAACAGTGCTATCACAGGAAATGAAATTAAGGCAACTTTCACACCCATCTTCCCCTCCTTTTATATCTAAACGTATCCACAGCTCTAACGCACTTCCTTTTAGATGTTAACAAATGACCAATCTTGACAATACATTCTAAAGTCCGGTATCATTCTGTCTTCACCTAACCCAAAAGTTGTAGTCTCCTGTCAGATACATGCTCCACAGGAGTCTATTTCACACTTGTCATGGAAAGCAAATATTACTTGTATTCCTCTTCTTTTTCTTGACTGGCAGGGGAATTAATGGGCAGGATCCTAGAACTCTGGTGTGATGAGGACCAGTGGCTACAACTGAAAATGAAGCTGTGAAATGTGCTTGTCTGGAAATTTGGCTCATAGGTACCCCTCCTTCCATCCCATAATGTCAAGTCGTAAAAAGGTTCAGTGATATGGTGAGAAACAAGTGAATAAGAAGATTAAAACTAATCTTTCTATAGAATAAGAATTTGTATTGCTTTAACAGAACGTAATATCAGGTGGGTGAAGTTCCTGGCAGGTCTGTGACAAGGATTCCTGCTCCCACAGAAGGACAACTCTGCTAAAATGGTACTCTGCTGTGAAGAGTACGAGCCTGGCTGCTGCAAAAACGAATGATAAATCATATGTAAGGGATGAAGGAAGCAAAATCTAAACAGAGCTGGAAAGGTTCAGAAAGGAGAGGATTCAATGGAGGTCTGAAGGGTCTTCCCGTTCTGTCAGCTTGTCTTTTCAGAGTTAAATTTTGTGGCAGTGAACAATAGGAATTTGTTTTGGTTTGGTTTTTTTTGAGGTAAAAATTACGAGGTGACTTTATCTTTCATATGAGATGTTGCGAGAAAATGCATGCGATGTGTGCAGTTTGTGATGACTGAGAATGTTTGATCACAGGAAGGGATGGCAAGGGGAGACAGAAATTTTCAAGGTCAACTTTAGAAACATTAAGAATTAAATATTTTGAAACTAGTCCCAGAATTCTCTACCATTTTATTATGGACTATAATTTGTCCCTGGAAGTTTGCTGATGCTTGTACTCATTCATTGCTGTAAATCATGGTAACATGCAAGAGGGGTTGGTGGTGACTTACACTGTGCTCACTTTAACTAGAAGCACTCTGTTCTTACACACCCTTCAGTCTAGATGTGGGCAAGGTGTAGTGTAAGGAGATGTTATACTCAGCACCTAGGTAAGTGTGTATTGTCCTGTGCTGTGCCATGCATGGATACTATGCATCCACAGGGAAAAACAGCCTGTCATTTCCATACTTGAAAGTTAATAATCCATTTTTCTCATTAAAGCTCTTCTACTCAGAGACAATACTAATTGCAAGAGGGTTATAATGCTGCTGACTTCCAGTCTGTTGTTGTCTCCGTTACTTTGGATGACCTTCCTTTATCCTGCTTTGACATTCCCTATCTGAACAACTGGGAGCTGACTTTCCTTCGAACACCTTCCTGTAAATGCCAGAGGATGGCAACAGCCTTCTACAATTCAATGAGAAAGACTCAGTGAAGGAGCTTATCTTACTCCAGAATCAAGCAGCAGGTGCTGTGCTTTTACAAGCCCCAGAGAAACATGCAGGTGAGCAAACCCTGGGAAGAACAAAGCCAGTCAGCCATGGTTTTGTAAAATGGGAGCCCACATGCACACTGAAGTACTGCAGGTGTTGAAATAAAGACGAGGATCTCTTTGACAAAATATGAAAATCTCCTTTTAAAGGAGGGCGGATTCACTTCATGATAAATACCAGGAAAATTACATCCTAGAATGGCCAGATTTTCTCCAAAGACTCTAAAAACACCCTACAGGATAGCTTGATTTCAATATAGATGTTTTTGCTGTTGATTTCAGTGGTGAGGATATTGAATCTGAGATTAAATCACCTATCTTTAGCAGGCTACAGGCACTGTAATCCCATCATGGTTTATAGCCATACAGCTATAAACTATGTCTCTCTTCTGAGACAACCCAAAGAATTCAAGGCATCCACACCAGACTGGGAGATATGAGAAGGGAATTAGAGGAACTATCCTCTTCTTGAACTAGTAGCAGATGGAGATATGTGGGGTCTTCTAGGTTCTAGGTATTTAAACCCTATTGAATTCCACCTCCCAGAATGCATTTAGACTCTTCCATGTGGACTTTAGGTGTCATTAGTCTAAACAGGATCCTATCCATGAGGTTGGATGAGATGAATTCCATACAACAGATCTGAAGATACAAGGCACTTTTACAATGGGTTATGTCCTCTTCATGAGAACCAATAGTATATTTGCTGTGTGAATTTCTGCTTCTGTATGGAGACATATGGAACTACTGGAGAGAGTCCAACAAAGGGCCATTAAGACAAATAATGAGCCTGGAGCACCTCTCAAATGAGAAAAGGCTGAAAGAGGTGGGACTTTTGTCTAAAGTGGGGAAATTATTTTAAAGCTACATCCTCTCCCACTGACAATATTTTTTATATGTATAGTAGTGTATTGGGTTTGCATGGCAAGGTTTTGGTAGTGGGACTGGGTACAGAGCTGGCTTCTGTGAGAAGCTGCCAGAAGCTTCCCCCATGTTCAGCAGAAGCCACTGCCAGCCAGCTTCAAGTTGGACTTACTGCTGGTCAAGGCCGAGCCCATAAGTGATGGTAGTAAAACCTCTGTGATAATATATTTAAGAAGGAAAAAAAGTTATTCTTCTGATGTAATTCTCCTCAGTGAAGAAGGGAGTGAGAATGTGTGAGAGGAACAACTATGCAGACACCCAAGTCAGTGGAGAAGGAGGGGTAGGAGGTGCCCCAGGCACAGAGCTGAGATTTCTCTGCAGTCCGTGGTGCAGCCCATGATGAGGCAGCCATGCCCCTGTGGCCCATGGAGGACCACAGTGGAGCAGAGATCCACCCGCAGCCTGTGGAGGATCCTACCCTGGAGCAGGTGGATGCTCAAAGGAGGCTGTGACCCCATGGCAGGGACCTTCAGACCTGTGGAGAGAGGAGCCCACACTGGAGCTAGTTTCCCATCAGGAATTTTGACTCTGTGAGGAACGCACACTGAAGCAGGAGGCTCTGGAAGGACTGCACCCCATGGAAACAGACCCACACTGGAGCAGTTCATGAAGAACTGTAATCCATAAGAACACACACTGGAGAAGTTCCCAGGAAACTGTGTCCTGTGGGAGGGACCCCATGGTGGGACAGGGGCAGGACTCCTCTCTGTGAGTGGTGGCAAAGGAGGGAGGCGTGGGAAAAGGTGTTTTACTTCTCATTATCCTGCTCTGATTTTGATTGGTAATAAATTCAATTAGTTTTCAATTAAAAGTCGAGTCTGGTTTGCCTGTGATTGTATTTGGTGAGGGATCTCTCTCCCAGTCTCTGTCTGAACCCATCACCCTTCATTATATTTTTTGTCTCCTGCTCAGTTGCAGAGGGGAGTTAGAGGGGCTTTGGTGGCTACCTGGCATCCAGACAGAGACAACTCACCACATGTAGTGCAAATGCCACATATTTCACTGAGCATTTTTAAATCCTATCTATTATAAAATACAGATTATCTTGTATGTGTGTGTCTGTCTGTTGGCATTGTTTTTCAAGATAAAATCTCCCTGAGGAGGAAAAAGTGCTGAACATTTCTACAGTAATCAACGCAATTGGCAAATCAATTATACCACAGGCATCTTTCCTCCCATTTAGGACAGTTTGTTTCATTTTTACACCATAAATGTGTAATCTAAAACAACAATGATATTTTAACTAAAAAAAGGCTTTAAATCAAAATTCAGGAATGTCCTAAACACCAGATTGCTTCTGCTGCCACATTGCTAGATGTTATCATCAAATTATATAATCTCAATGCATTGAGATAGTTTGGATCATGGTTTGCTCCACAGATAGGACAGTATAGCCTAACATTTGTCCAAATTGCCTTGTAACTACAAATTCAGATGTGATTTTTTCCATTTGCCCATTTGTTCTGGATAAATTGAAGCCAAAGATCCTTCCTTCTTAACATTTTCTGTAACAAATTCAATTTGTAGAGCTGTGTAATAATGGACTGAGTATAAATGGTGCAAATCTGCCAGTAATTGGCAAGTAAATGCTGTCTGAATTTGATTATGTTTATTCTTATAGAGCACAGGTCTTGCAAAGGCACACATTTTGTATACGAGTGTTGAGGGCATTCAAATATCTGCAGGACTGTGGGCTAGTAATGCATGTATGTTCCTTGACTGACTTCTGAATTTACTGAGCAAAGTTGTGTGCTTGGAGTCAGTGCAAGGCAATACAGGCAGATCTTCATTTTCCTGTTCTCAGGGCAAAGACTTGGGATTGAGTGATGTTCGTGCCCTGGCAGCAGGTGAAGCAACAGTGAGGGAAGGAAGAGATGGGGAAGAATACTTCAGAATCAGTTTTGCTGGTTCTACTCCCTCCACAGGGAAAGTAGAACTGTGACTTCGCCTTGAGGAACCTCTACGTAATTTCAAACATATTGCTTCCCAGCAACACCTACTTCCTCTCGCAGTTCCTGTCTGATTTGAAGATATGCACAGTCAGTGAGTTTTCCCATAGCTTCTATTTGTTACATTTTCTCCTCAGGCAAGTGTGGTCATTGAGCCAGAAATAGCCTTATCCTATCCCTCCTCAGTCAGGTCTTCCCGTGAGATCCCCATGGTCTCATACAGTTCCAAACTTTATCCTGTGGTGACAATGATAAAAAGTAACATAGCTTCTTAGGAATTTAGTAAAGCAGGCATTAGGGCTTTTTTTATTCATCTTTTTTGCTCCAATCTGTTAGTTTAGGTAATTGCCTTCTTTGCTCATGTGTGGATTAACTGCCTTCATGTGTCCAAGAACAACACAAAAAGTATTCTGTGCTCCCCAAGGCCAGATTAGTTCAAATAGCAAAGATGTCCTACAATCAGAGAAAATAATGTCTGTGTTTCTAAAGCAGAAGACTATGTGGAAAGAGAAAGAAGTTGAGAAGCTTGCTAACAGCATTCCAGGAATTAGCCATGGGTAATGAAATATCCAACACAACATGCATAAGCAAGTGCTTATCTAACTAAATTACCTGATAATTCTGATATTGGCTGTTGGGTTTCTATAAACATATGTATTTGTATATTTTAACATGGAACTCCCAGATGATTTTAGTAGGGAACACTGCAGAGAGCATATTTATTGGCAGTCTGCCTCTGTGACTGAGCAGGGTTGTGGGAGACTTAAGTGTGTTCTGGGTAATGTAGTCTGATTTCTGTTTTAATGGACTGAATAACTAGAGTAGGCACTTATGTTAAATGGCTCGACTGAGAACTCAGCAGCCATTTGAGGTAACAGAGAATTTAAGATAAAAGTAATAATCTGTTAGTGTTTAAATCTATTGTTGTAAAAGAGAATAAAATGTCTAGTACCAGCTCCCAAGAGAACAGGTAGGACTTTCAGTTCTTTATCTGACCTGGATGGTGATTTGCTGTGCGATTTTGCACAAATTTGGATAATATTCCTGGGTGATAATTTAAATATTCATAAACCATATTAATTTATTTTCCTCTTGGGAAACCGTGGAAGCGGAGATTCTGGAACTTAACTAATGTTTCCAAAGTGCTTCAACATTGCTGGATGAGTGCTATTCAGTAAATATAACGTTCAGAGAGTTAAGTTTAATCTATCTGAAGTAATGCAGGAGGATTTCCACTGAAGCCAACTGAGTTGTAATGGCACACTGGTAGCATGAGTAAGATCACTTTTCATTCCATCATTAGGAAGAAAAAGCCTACCTCTCCCAGCTTTCCATGTTGGGTTGCTGTTAATGCCTTTGTGCTGGGCTGGGAGACAACCTCAGGTGAGCACTGACTCACGTCCACGTTACAGAGTCTGCTCCATGTCTGCAAAAGAGGCTGCAACTATTTTCAAAGCCATGAAGAAATTGGACCAATGATGACATGTCTGAACATGGCTATGGATTAGCACCATTTAGGATGTCACAAGAAAGGAAAAATCACAGTAACTTTATCAAGGTAATACTATATTTTAAGACAAATACTTTCGTTTCCACATGTTTAAAAGACTCATGATGGAGGAAAAGTCAGCAAAACAAACATGAATTGCAGAAAATAGTATAAACATTTTCTTCCATTTCTTTCTATCTTAGACATTTTTCTCCAATGCTTTCAGATTTCAGTCACTGACTCACTGAGTCTGGAGCAGAATTTGATTTTAAAAAATAGCAATATAGCATCTCAGTCAAAACTGAATTGAATGAAAGACCATTCAGGGTAGTATGAAACTTTTAAAAGATAAACACTTTAGAAAAACCCTGAATGCAGTTTCTAGTTTTGCTCCTTTTTGGTTCATGAAGTTTATGTGCGTCTGACAGACAGAAACTAAAACCGAATAAAGGAATTTAGTGAAAAGGTGATCTGGTGAAGTAATTCTTTTTTTTTTCCTGTTTCTTTTGGGAGCAAAAAGAGAGGGTTAGCTTTCAAGTTTCCATCATAACATAAGCAGGTTTAAGAGAAGAGCTAGTTCAAAAGAACGTAGTTCCAAAGAAATTGAGTTGGTCTGCAGTGAGTGGAGAACTTTGCTGTGTGTGTAACCCAGGCACCTAGATATGGTGATGCTTCAGCTTCAGCATCAGTGGGAATATGCATTCCCAATAAATTCAGTGATGAAAGCTACAGGGTGATCCAGTCTGCTTAACTTAAGCACAGGTTTTTTTCCTACAATGAAAAGAAATAACAAGAAATGTGAGCTACCTTCTACTCACAGCTCCTACAGGAAGGTTCCCATGAAAAAGAAAAGGATATTGGTATTGCCCATTGATTACCCCATTTGTCACCTTCTGCTTAAGGAGTATGAGGGTCTCTCTTAGTTCAGCCATATCTTCCATGTCTGGCAGAGTTCTTGGGTCACCAAGGAAGAGCTGAGAGAAGGAACATTACTTTTAACAGAAAGAAGCAGAGTGATGCTCCAGGGCCTGCTCTCAAAAGTGTTATTATGAATATGGATCAAAACTACCTGATTCCTTCTGATTTCAAAGGTGAGTGACCACAGGCAAGTGCTCATCCCTGTACTTTCACTCTGTTTAACTTTCTAGCACAAGTGTACTTTCAGGTTCAATTTCAGAATTAAGCAGGTTTATTTCCAAACTAGCATTGCTGCACGTGTGTGAGTGCAAGATGTGAGTAAATACCAGAGCACGGCTAATGTGTGGTTAAATTTTAGGTGCTTACAGTATTGGAGAGCAGGTGGGAAGGTTCACTGTTAGAGAATTAGTGAAGATCGAGGTCTGTAAGACCAATTAAAAAAGTTTAAATTAACTGTGCTCCTATCTTTCTTCTTCTTCTTTCCTTCCCTAAATGTCAAAATTAAAAATAAAAGGGAAGATAGGCATTTTTTGGTTTTAGATCTCTTCATCAGGTTTGGACATCTACGGACTGAGTGATTAGCTTTCTCAAAGTTACTACAGAGCTTATTCAGTAAAATACTCTTTGAATCCAAATTAAAATCCAAGTGCTATGGAATCTGGGTGCTTTCCCGAAGAGAACACAACTACCTATCAAACTGAGAACTTAAAATGTAAATCACTCACTTGTTTTTAAATTACAGAAAATCTCTGCCTCAAAAGAGAAATTACATGTGGGAGAGCATTTCTGCCTATTGCTAAGTAATCATGGAAAATTAACTGATTTCAGAAAAGATCTGAACCAGCATATTTCTGGAATAAATACTTTTGTCATAAGGCACAAAAGAACAATTATAGCCTTTTGCTTAATCATGGAGAATATTCCTAGCAGTCTCCACCCTCTCCTGCCCCCAAAATACCTACTGTTCTCTAAAAGTGTGGGATTTGTGTCTTTACTTTTTCTTGAACATTTCTTCCTGAGTTCCATGTTTTCTGACAGATACATTTTCAGGCCTTTTTTGTTCTCCCTTCATTCACTGAACAGCTTTGTAGCTGTATCAAGATGTCTTAAAGTATGTCTGGTATTAGCCACAGTATTACTTGTCTTTTTTATTTTTCATGGTACCCACACAGAGAGTTGCTGTAACCTTGCTTCCAGCACAATCAATGGACATAGAGAGATGCAGCACCAGGGTGTGGTGAAAGCACAAGCATCTCATGCCTGTCCTGCCACATGGAGTGCATATCCCTGTGGATGGAGCCTGGAGGGAAGAAAAAAAGGTAATTTTTTTGTTTTCATTGTTTGAAACATGACAGTTTTACCTGCATGGGGCTAAAAGAACAGTCTGCAAGGGGTAGTCAAGCTTTCATATCACCAGTTTCAAAAGTTCTTTATTCACAGCACAATTTTTGCTTTGAACCAGCTGTTCAAGTGATGGTGCCTGGACCATACCTTCTGTTGTTTTCCTATTTGTTTACATCCTGCCAATTTCACATATAACACAAATGTCATCAACAGCAGTGTGGTGTCCTTATGATAGGGAAAAGACAAGCCTGTACAGAATTTATTCTGTCTCTGGAAATAGACAGGAACCTGAGGCAGCATCTATACCAGTAAATTGAATAGTGAGAGCAACAGTATTTTGACCCTGAGGCCAACTGACACCATCTGGTCCCATCTATCCTACTAAACACTTGTCTTTCAAAACTAGAAGGTTGTGTCTCAGCTGTCTAATGTGGATTGTCCTTGCTTGGTTCTGACCCCCTGAGCACCCTTGGGAACTCCTTGGGACAGTGCTAACCTAGACCCAGACAAAAGCACACCAAGAGCTGTTTGATAAGTTAACAGTATGGGTGACTGAGCTGCCTGGTGGCTGAGCCCCGACACAATTTCATTCGCTTATGTAAACTTGCCTTGATGCTCTTTTGGGGAATTAAGATGTTACTGTATGTTCTTTTGTATCTCACTACTGAGTTTAAGTTCTGTAGCCAAGAGTTTGGAGGTGGGGAGGCCAGGAGATGGCTGTAAGGCAAATCTTTCAGAAAGAGATCAAATATTTCAAAAAGTCAAATATTTCAGAAAATTACGGGGACAACGCAGGCCACTAAAATAAGATGCAAATTAGGCACCTTATATTCTCCTTTAAGTGCATAAATATATCAGTGTTTGGCCCGAGACTTCTATTACAGAATTTAATTTTCAACATGGAAGACAAAAAAACACAGGGAAAGAACACCCCAAGATTCCTAAAGTGTACAGTGTTTCTATAAAAATGTGCAAAATAATTTTCTTTTTGTATTATTTTTTCTTGAAAGAACCAGTACCTTTTCATACAAAGGAAATGTTTTATATTATAGCTTGTATTGTACTTGCATGAATCATAGATTGGCTTGGGCTGGAAGGTACCTTAAAGATCATCTAGTATCAGTCCCCCTGCCATGGGAAGGGACACCTTCCACTAGACCAGATTGCTCAGGGTCCTTTCCAACTTGGCCTTGAACACTTCCATGGATGGAACCTCCACAATTTCTTTGGGCAACCTATGTCAGTGCTTCACCACCCTCACAGCGAATAATTTCTTCTTTATATCCAATCTAAATCTACCCTCTATCAGTTTGTAGCCATTGCCCCTTGCCCCCTTGTCATTACAGGCTCTGATAGAAAGCCCCTTTCCAGCTCTCTTATAACCCCTTTAGGTGCTATAAGGTCTCTCTGGAGACTTCTCTTCCCCAGGATGAACAGCCCCGGGTCTCTCAGCCTGTCTCCATAGGAGAGGTGTTTAGCCCTCTGATCATCTTCTTGGCCTCCCCTGGCCTCGCTCCCCTGTCCCAGAGATGGATGTAGTACTCCAGGTGGAGTCTCATGGGAGCAGGACAGGGACAGAATCACCTCCCCTGATCTGCTTTTCATGCAGCCCAGGACACAATTTGTTTCTGAGCTGCAAGCCCACATTGCCAGGGCATGTTGAGCTTCTCTTCAACCAACATGCCCAAGTCGTTCTCTCCAGGTCTGCTCTCAATCCATTCATTGCCCAGCCTGAATTTGTGCTTGGGGTTGGCAAAGAACATGCAAAAAATTCTACAGCATTACTTTGAAAAGAGGGATTTTTATTTTTATTTTTTAAAAGACTTTATAGATGTCCATTGTGATCATGAAATCATTTGGAAAAACAGCTAAAATGGAGGAAATATTTCAATATTTTATAATGTTCTATTCACTGACAATAGATGGTCTGTACTTGATCGTAGCCTTGAATTTCTATTTGCAGCAGGGGTATACAGAATGAAAAGCACTGGAAAATTGTAGATAATTTTGGTTCAATTATATGGTAGAAATTTTAATTTCTGAAGCTAAATTGAAAATAGGAGATAAGAATATAGTTAGCTTTATTTCTTCTATTTAACAACAGTAAAAAAACCCTCTATCTCAATGTTAGAAAGGAAATTAGACCATTTAGCTATTAGAATTGAATATCTCAATGAAACATTGAAAGAGAGAGTAGCAATGTGCACCGAACAATGCTAACAGTCTCACATGTAGATTGTTCAAGGGTGTGATATTTCCACTTAACTGGCTTAGAAGGACATGAAAAGCAACCAGTAGTTAAGTTTTAAAAATGAAGAATGGACTTCTTTCATGTTTGACTTCTTTTGGTTTCCTGCTGTTAATTGCATCTGGACTTATAGCTATCTAAAAAGTCTGTTGAATAGCCCAATAGTACTGGATCCTATAAACAAATTAAGAGAGAAATGCCATCTCTGATAATATGCAATTTAAAGGTATGTTTGTGCTGCATAGCAAATGCCAGTGAGACATCCTGAAATGTGTTTATGCGGAGATAACTCCAAAGGCAGGAGCAGGATTGGCTTGAGCTAAAGAGTGCTGTTAATGAGCAGAGCTTGTTCCCTGAGGCACAACCTCATGCCAGCACCACTTCCATTCTACCCCCATGTTGGTTCCTTTGAAGAAAGCTGCACTCTCTGTTGTGGGCACACCAGTCCATGCAGGGCTTTGAGCACCAGCTTCCACACAACTGTCTGGAACACCAGTGCTTTGCTGTGAGCTTGAGAGTTAGGCTGCTCCTCCAGGGCTGGAGCTGAAGAGGAAGGTATGAGACAGCAGATGGTTTCTAAACAAACAAACACACACAAACACTCCAGAAAACAGATGGGTGAGCCCAAGTGAGGTGAGCATTACTGGGATGATGTGGAGCAGTCTAGAGCAGCAGCTTGCTGTGAATGTTCATAGGCTGGGTAACCAAGGCACTACAGAAGGGAGAGGAAGGAAGGAAGTTATTGCCCCTTTGGGGGATTTGGTAAGAACTACTTCACTAAGCCTGCTAAGCTGGAAAACAGTGGAAGTGCTTTGTATCAGTAGTGTTTCAAACTGATCTCCTGGTGAACAGAAATGAATTTCCACTATTCCAAAGCTGAACCAAATAGGAAAAGACTGTGATCCATACTTCCTAGTTTTGTCATTCAGTTCTACCACTCCTCAGATGAGTAACTCCATAACCATATAACTTTACAAGAAGAGAAAGAGTTTGGGTTATGAAGAACAAAATGAACTTCTGGGTCCAAAATCCAATCTAGATTTGGAAATGGAAATCTTCATCTCTTTTTTTCTTGTCTTATTGTCGTTGTTTTGCTAGGCCTGGTTTTT
>WBMZ01016366.1:0-74636 GCA_013400975.1 Atrichornis clamosus
CGGCGCCGCCCGGGCTGCGCGGGGGCTGAGCGGCGGCGCCGCGGCGGCGGGTCCGGCTCCGGCTCCCGCTTTCCCTCCTTCCTTCCCTCCCTCCGTCCCTCACGGGGCCGCGGCGGGCGCGCTCCACCTGCGGGGCGGCGGTCAGGGGTCGGGGGATGCCGCGCTGGGCAGCGAGAAGCGGCCTAGGGAGGTGCAGGGGCGAGAGGCGGGGAAGGGAAGGGCACCGCGCCGCCCGGGTGGCTCCGGGGCTCGAAGTCGCGGTAAACATCTCGAGTGCCGCTATCGCGCCTGGCCCCGGCCCCCGCCGTGGGTCCCGCCGCTTCTTTTCCTTTTGTCTTTACAAAATAAACACCCCAAAAACTTCGAGTGAGTTGCGGTAGTTTAGCGAAGAACGGAGCGGAGCTGCAGCCCGGAGGGAATGCTCCACCCTGCCAGGCGGGAGACTTGGGTTTCACTCGGGGCTGGCAGTGCGCTGGATCGCCGTGGAGGCGGCTGGAAAGGAAGGGGAGTTCTTTTGTCACATAAAAAACAAGCCCTGTGCCGCTCTGGGAGCGGGGTCGAAAGTCTCGTTCCTCAAAGGACTCCTCGTTTCTGCTCGGATAGAAAGGTGGTAAAAAGAGTCGAGGAGAGGGGACTGAAAACGCTGCGAGTTTGGGGCTGGGGTTTTATTCCTCTCTATCAGGATTTTTTGTAACTCAGATTCTCAAGTTTGGCCTGTTTCAGCTGATACAGGAGTGCCGGTTCCTCTTGACACATAGTCATTGATAAACGCGTAGCATGGCTTGGATGCTGCTTAGTACTTGGACGTTTACTGCCAGCTTATGTCACTTGCTTGCATTATTTGCCTCGCACTTGAGTATTGCAAGGTACAGCACACACTGCAAAACTCTCCGGGGTTGCAACAGTGCGGTGTTCCTTAGGCATTTAATTACACTAAACAAACATTCCTTTAATTAAAGGTGTTTGTTTAACATTCCTCATTACAGCTCTTGGAAAAACCCACACAGCAGCCGTGAGCAGGGGGATGCGGGCTTCTCATTTTTGCCGAATTACAAGTTAAGCTTTCATGGCGAGCGGGGGAGAGGCGTTGGGACCATATGGCCGTGGGGAAAACCGGCCAAACATGAACGGTTGCAGAGATTTTCCAAGGCAGCAGCATAACGAGTTGACAAGATTGTGGAGAGATTTTTGGATGACTGGCCAGAAAACCTGAGGAGTAACAAGTAGTATTAGTTGCTGCTGTTCTGAGGTAGCAGGGAACCAGCAGGCACCGACCAGGGAGGATTGGATGCAGGTAATGAAGACGTGGGTTGGTGCTGCGTGGGAAGCTCAGAGAAGTAATAGAAGCCACTTCCTAGTAGCCAGAAACTTTTGTATGGAATAAGATCACAGACTTAACATATACTTCAGCTCTGCTTGCACAAGTCTTTTCCTTCATCAGGCTCAACCACTGTTGTCACTGGCACAGGAATTAGCAGTGATTACACTGAGGGTGCTCATGCCAACCAGGGATTTGGGTTTTTAGATGCTGTCTTACTTGGATGTGAGCAGTTGCTTCTTTCACAGATTTCTATTCTTGCTGACAGTGGAGAGCCCCAAAAATCCTGGATAGACAAAGCCACATTAGTTATTTATCTGCTGGATTGAAACAGAATAGCTGCTCCGAACGGAGATGAAAGTTTTCATGTCCTTTCTCATAGTTGTTGCAGCTGGACCTCTTACTAGAGTTCTTGTGGACCTCACACACATGCAGTGTGAGAAGCCATGTGTTCATTTTTTGGTTTGGCCAGTGGTTCCCCAGCAGTTGGGTTATCCTGCCCTGCATTAGCTTGGGCACAGTAAACACCATCACCCAAAGAGTGCTTCTGCAGCCACAGCATGTCAGCACAACAACTGACATAATTTGCATGAAGACCATTTATATCCTCAAATTTGTCTGGTAATTTTTTCTTTGTGCATGCTGTGTCACTGCAAAACTCCAAAATTTGCTGGCTGTTGCATTTCTTCCTCATAGTAGACCTGTTTCATTGGATGGAGACCTCAGTAGCCTTATTTTTGTTTTTAGTATGCCTAAAGTAAAATGTGAAACGTTTAAGACCAGAAAGAGACAGCAAAACCTGTAGTCTGACTTGTGTGTCACAAGTTACTGTGGTTCATTCATATGCATCCAGCAAGTTGTTGCACCAAACTGTGACCTGTATTTAGCCAAGGATCCTTTCCTGGAAGGCACCTGTGACTTTGTTTGAGGGTCTCAAGACATGATTAAACCACCAAGATGCCTCCAGAAGTTGAAAGTTGGTATAACTCAGCCTAATTAAGATTAAAAGGCTCATCTTTTTGCTCCACAGCATAAATTGGGTGTCATAACTTTTTTCCCCACTAATTGTTTCTTTTAAACATATCATTACTGTGTTGCCTGACAACTGTAAAGGTGCCAGATAAAAGATAACCGTGACTTTCTATAGTCATCCTTTGTGGCTAGCAAGTTACTTTAAAGGACTGCATAAGGTCTCTCTAGTGCTTTTACTCCCTAGATCTGATCTAAAGTTGTGTGAAGTTGAGATGGGGCTTTATCACAAACTCAGTTTTCTTATTTTTTTTTGTCAAGCTGTATTCCTTGTCTTTCAAAGAGTGTTCTTACTTAAGACCATGTAATACATCAGAACTAATTCTCAGAGCAGTTGAGAATCATAACTTGATGAATTTTGATGTCTGTTTCTCATTTGTGGATGTGGATGCTGAATCAGCAGAGAACTGCTGACTGAACAGAGAACAGGGGATTGAGGGGCTCCAACAGCTCGTGGTTGGGGGCTTTGAGGCATCTTACCTTTCCCTGGTTCAGCTCTAGCCCAAGTGTCATGAAACTTGTTTCTGTACATTGTCCAGGAGTCTGTTTAAAATGAGTTGATTCAGCCGTGGGGATGTGTCTGAAGATGAGTATCTGCATCATTGGAATCATCTTCCCAACTGGCATGCCTGAAAGGCAGCTGATTGGAAGGGCTGTGAGAGGAGGATAAATTATACCTTTAGTCCTTCGTAGTCTGAATAATGGAGCTTAATTACATTTTCCCTGGCTGTACACGGAATTCCCATAGCTGTTTTAATTCATGATCAAGGCTATGCTTGCAATGCAAGCTAATCCATACCCTCTCCTGAGGTGGGCAGTGGTCACCTGGCTCCCAGTTTGCTCTTTTTTTTCAGTGTTTGTGTAAACTGAGGCACCCAGAGCAATCTCTGTGGCTTCCTATTGAGTATGTCTAGGTAAAAGTTGTAGCCTGTTGACTGCTCTGTGGTCGATGCAGTAGCTGAACACAAACTTCTTGGTCGTTGTGCAGAGACTTTACACATGTTCTGTAGGATTTTCTGCAGCATCCCGACGCTGTCATTTAGGAATCCAGGCTTTTTGGTGGATCTGACCCACAAAGGCAAAATAACTCTTTAGGGAGAAGAGTTCTTGGGAGCCCATGGCAGGGTGGGGTATGGAGACACTGCCGTGGGGGATTTGCTTTCTGATCCTCGTGCGCGTTTCTCTGGATAACTGGGCGTTGTTTGCTTGAGGTTTTCCAGTCTCATTTTCTATTAGCACCAAATTCTCCACTCATTTATTACACTTTTGTCCAGCCTGTTCTTGGTTTCCAGAGAAAAGCAGCCAGTAACTAAGCATGTAAGCGCTGTGTTTTTGCCTGCTCAGCAGTGGAAATGCTGGGTTTTGAAAACCACCTACTAATTTTAGGAGCCGAAAGGCTCCTGAATTCTGACCCTTGTGGTATGTCTGTTCTAAAGACAGAGAAGTTTGCAAAAGAACTTCACCAGTTCTTTGCTTGAGGACTTTTTGTACTTCTTTTGTTTTAAAACATCTCAGAAAACTTTGAATTTGAGGAAATGACAGCATGGAGCTGTAGTAAGTACCTGTTTTTTCTTATTAGCAGACTTACAAACAACATATTTGGTTAGTGTAGTAGCGCAGCTTAACCTTGTTCATGCTTACATCTGAATAGTATGTAAGTGGTGCCTCGAAAAGAAAAAGTCTGGTGGCAGACAAGTAGCTTGAATCAAAGCGTGGCCATGTAAAATGGAACATTTACTAGGGAAATAAAATGCATATTGAGACTTGGAAATCAGAGTGAAAATACCCAAGTCAGAGAGCTTCAGTTTTCATTTTCCTATCAGATGCTTTTCTAGCACATTTTTTCAGAACCACTTCTGCATCATTCAGTATTGCTCACAACGTGGCCCGTGCTGTGCTTACTGCACAAATCGATCATTGCTGAAGATGGAGTTGCTTGGGTTCCTCGTGGACTTATGAGGGTGGTGCCTTCAGGATTTAGATGTTTTACAAAGTCTACTACTCCATTGAGCAAGTGGTTGTTGATTCTCCTCTCTTTGAAATAAAGAGTCAAAGAGGATCAGAAATAATTAAAAACTTCAGATTGACAGACTTGCCTGCATGGAGGTTTAATTTTCCATGATACTTGGTGTTTAATATATCCAGAGGATAGTTCCCACTGGCCTCAGTTGCTGCTGATGGTGTTTACCTCTGTGAATAACTTGGACATCCAAAAAGTGCAAGCCAACTTACATTAAAAAAAACAAAACAGAAAGGTTGAAATCACTTGTCCTGGCACTGACAGCAGTGGGATGGTGTTCTCCAAGCAGTGTTCATTGCTGTGAGATCCTCCGTTTTGTTCCCCCACCTCCCATTCACTTCACATCCTTTGCCAGATGAGCAGGGATCTTGTCTTGCTTCTTCTCGGATCCAGGCCTGAGTAAGGGAAATTTTGGTAAGAGGGCTGGAAGACTGTACTACAATATATACATAATGTATAATACATATGTATAATACATAACATATGATACCTACATAAATGGCAGCAGAATTAATCCTGCATTAATTATGGCATTTCTTGCGTATACACTTAGCTTTGAAACCTTGAATTTTCTGTAAAAAGACCTGTTTTCATTCTAATGCCTGCTTTTGTTTCCAAAGCAAACTTCAGAAATAGTTTGCAGTACTGATCCACCCACATGAGTGATAAATACAGATTGCTGCCATTTTAGCAATTAAAGTAACAAAATAATGATAAATTACCATTTTCTAAGAGCTTGCTCTTGATGGGAAGGAGTTTGTCAGCAAGCCTGTCATGCGTGTTGATGGCAAAGGGATGGCAGGATTGGGAATTCGGGGTGCAGTTCCTGCCCTGAAGGCGTGAATGCTGTAATTGTTTTCCACCCATTCCCCAGCAAAAGCTTGTCTTGTGTTTTTTACCCAGTCTTGCCCTAGGCCCTGCAGCCTGGCTCTTCCCAGCCCCTTGGCCAAGCAGCTTCTTCCCTCCACATTTAGACCCTCATTGCACCCATTTTTAATTCCACTGCTGCTTCCTCCTCTTGGCTCAGCACTCCATTCCCAGTCAGCCTCTCCGCGCTCTCCATATTTCCAGAGGTTTTCCATCACATCCTTCTTCTATTTCCCAATCTCCCCGAGTTTTCACTACGTCCCCTCCCGGGTCTGGCTCTCTGTCAGCCAGAACTGGGCATCTTCTCCATCAGCTACCAGGAGGGATGTGAAACCTCACAGTGAGTTGTGGCGTGGAGCAATCTCCAGCAAGCTCTGCTATCAGCTTGTGACTTTGTGCAGGTGGCACACAGAATCAAGGAATGCTTTGGGTTGGAAGGCACCTTTAAATGCCATCGAGTCCAACCCCCCTGCAAGGAGCAGGGACATCTTCAACAAGGTCAGGTTGCTCAGAGGCCCATCCAAGCTGGCCTTGAGTGTTTCCAGGGATGGGGCATCCACCACCTCTCTGAGCAACCTGTGCCAGTGCCACACCACTGTCATAATAAAAAATTTCTTCCTCCTATCTGTGTCAATCCTGTAGTTCAAAACCACGGCAGAGTTGTGCACAAAAGGGGGTTTCACTGTGGGTGGAATGGCTCGGGCAGGCCCCTATGTACAAAGCAGCTACAAGAGGAAGAAATGTTCTCAGCAAGGCTGTAATCTGAAGTGTTAATAACTAACTAAAGTCTTAAGTGTGAACTAACAGAATTTTTATCTTCTCCCCCTTGAGTTTATAGCTTGGCCAAATTCAGGCAGATTTTTATATTGTGACAACATATCTAAGACATAACGCTTTCTCCCACATAAAGCATCTCTTCAAAGATTCTGGAAGAGGAACTTTTAATTTCTAATTGAAAAAATAATAATCTGCATATATAAAAGCTTTTTCTCGGCCTCATTTTTGGAACCATTTTGGCTGAGCTTTTCTGTGGAGGAGGGAAAAAAAGTAATCAGTCCCAGGTTTCAGAGGGAAAGTTTTGCTGTTGCTGGGTGAAATGTGTCAAAGTTTTAAATAGCGCAACACAGGCTCTCATGGTGGGAAGTTACATCCAGCAGGTTAATACAACATGCAGAGGGAGGATGCCAGGACTTTCATTTACATAAATAACCTCAAACATTCTCTTTTAATACCTACATGTAGTACTACTGTATTAGAGGTCGGGTACGTATCAAATCCAAAACCTTGCCATCCTGCTCAAGTGACCTCATGCTCCACCCTTTTTTTCCCAGAGTGATGGCAGGGGTGGGCGTTGCCAGTGGGTCAGTGTTGTGTGTCAGGACTCACAAGTGCTGAAGGCTTTGCAGTTCATCTGTCAAAAGGAGAAATACCTTTCACTTTTTTCAAAGAAAAAGAAGACTTAGAAAAGGCGAATTTGTGTGCTGTCACTCATTGTTCCCACCATGTGGATATGCCCCTATCTGCAGGTGCTTGCAGATGGTTTGTGACCACCTTTTTGTACAGGCTTGCTGCTTGTGCTGCTGTTCTGCTATTGGATGACGTGATGGAGTACTTTTAGTGTGAAAATCCCACAATTAAATAAAACATGTAAACCTTGCTATTTATGAGGATGAGGAGGTTAACACAAGCTGTCCAGAGCCGTTTCTTGTCAGCTCACACGAAGAGACCAGTGGTGCCTTAAACAGTGTAATCTCATTTTCTCATTGATTTTCACTCTTAAAATGTGGAAGTTGAAATTAATTCTTTGTCATTATGCAGCTGCTGTTCTTGATATAATAGACTGAGTTACATTTAAGCATCTAATGAATTGTCTCAAATCCAAAACACGTTACCACTTCGAAGAATATGAAGTGCACTTTTATTATTACTTGATGTCGAGAGCTTTGCTGTTTTTCACAGAAACATTCTGAAATCACCCAGTGATGTAGATAATAATCAATTTCTGGGGAAAAGATGTGAAGTTGTTTCAGAGATTCTCCTATTTTCAAAACCACTGCTTTGCAAGTTAATAAAAAAGGCATTAAATGAATTCCATGCAACGAGTTGCAGTGAAGATCACTGGGCCAAACCAGTCCGAGAATTATTATGGCAGGGTGCTCGCCTGGAGTTCTGGGCGTGGAGGGTTGGGCTGAGAGGAGAGGAGCAGCTGCCATTCAGATGCTCGTCATCAGTGTAGCTCAACCCAAATCTCAAGGCTCCTGCTGCCTGACAAGCTCTTGTGCTGGTGGTGATCCATAGGAACTGCTGTGTGAGTTGGCAGCAGGGAATATTGCTGGGTGGGGTGAGCATGTTCTTTTCTCGAGAGCTTGAGAGCATTTCTGCTGTGGCAGTCCTTTGTGGAATGAAGAACGGGGACTTAATGTTAGGTTTGCTGCTTAACAAGCCAGGCAACGCCTATGACTTGTGAATTCAACACTAATTGTGGAATTTAATTTCTCTACCCATTTTTCCCCCTAGGAGATGTAAGCTGGTAGGGAAATAAGAAGAAAAATGGAGCATTTGTGTGTGTATTGTGTTTAAATTTTGGACAGTTGAAAGAGTGGTTGCAAATCAATCCATGCATTTCATTGAGTCATAAAATGCCATTTAATGCATGTTATTTGCTACCCTGTACTTTATTTGTACAAACCTCTTACAGTTCTTTGCATTGTTTGCACTAACCTTTCAAAATGTTAAGAGTGCTCGTTACAGCTTTATGTTTTTCATTTCAATTAGGGTGTTCTCTACACCCTCTTCTGGTTTCTCAGCCCCTCAGCCTGTGCAGTTAGAACAGATTATGTGTATCAGTTAAGGTTTTCCAAAGTGAGTCGTGACTAGGTGTTGGATCTGGCCACACTTGGTGAAGTTTATCTTCTGTAAATCAAATGCACACCTCCTGTATACATCTGTGCATTACTTCTGGATATTTTTTGTTAACACAAACTATTATGTTTTCTTCCTCATTTCTCTTGAGGACAAGTTAGTCCTTTCACTTACAGCAACCCTCAGCACGGGCAGACCTTTCTCTCTGGTCTTCATTGAGGCTGTGTTTCACCGTGGCTCCACCTCTGGCTTGCTGGCTCTCTCAGTTCTCCATTGCTGAGTTTTTCTTTGTCCGGTTTCCCATCTATGTGTTTTGGGTTACATTTCAGCGCTCTGAACGAGCGGTTTTGAGAGCAGTTGGAGGCACGGCGTGCAGTGCACCACTTCCTGCCTCTGCAGTCCCTGTGGCTGTCACGCAGCTCGCCTGGTCACCATCTGCAGCGGGCTCAAACGTGGGACGTGCCACCGCAGCTGGGCTGCCCTCTGCTTCTCAGAAGGCGTTTGAGTTTGCAGTTCCTGGTTTGTAGGACACCTTGCAGAGAAGGTTGAGATGGTCCCTGAGTTGCCACAGAGAGCAAAATATGTGGAGCAGCTTATGTGGGTACTCTGATGTCTCTTAATTTCCTTTAGTGGGGAGGGAAAGACCAGTTTGAGCCTGGCCTGGTTTGCAGTGTGCGTTGCATCATGTGCCCGTTGGACTGACAGGTAAAAAGGCAAGTTGAGACTGAAGAGTGGTTTCTGACAGCCAGCTTACCTTGTATAGGTGTTGTCCTGGGGCCATCTTACAGTAGTCTGCCCTGTGAAGTTTTTGGAGTTCTGCACTCAGAAGTCATATCTGAAAATCTTGGCTGTAGGACTTTGATATATATTTGCTAATTTATATTCAAGCAGGGTAGATTGACGTGTGCTGTATGTTTATTAGTTTATGAGTCTTGTAAGTCTAGTGGTGAGCACTTGGAATTATGGATGTTTTCACTGGCATCAGTATTTGTAAGAAGTTACCAGCAGAGATCTCCAGACAGGAAGCTGTACCACAAACTGGCAGAATAGGAAGATCTAGAGAGCAAAAAAATGGCAGTTCCTCCCTACGGTTAAGCAGGCTTTGGGTTTTGTGCTCGTGATTTAACAGATATCTTCTTCTTTATGCAGGGCTATAATCGAAGTACAAGATGGCAAGAACCAGCCATAGCAACTATGTCCTGCAGCAGCTAAACAACCAAAGAGAGTGGGGCTTTCTGTGCGACTGCTGCATTGCTATCGATGATATTTATTTTCAAGCACATAAAGCAGTCCTTGCTGCCTGCAGCTCCTATTTTAGGATGTTTTTTATGAACCATCAACACACTACAGCCCAGCTGAATCTGAGCAACATGAAGATTAGCGCTGAATGCTTTGATCTTATTTTACAGTTCATGTATTTAGGAAAAATTATGACAGCCCCTGCCAATTTTGAGCAATTTAAAGTGGCCATGAACTATTTACAGCTATATAACGTACCTGAATGTCTAGAAGATATACAGGATACAGACTCATCTAGTTTAAAATGTTCATCTTCTGCTTCTAGCACCCAGAATAGTAAAATGATATTCGGTGTGAGAATGTATGAAGACACGCTTGCTAGAAATGGCAGCGAAGCAAACAGGTGGGGCATGGAGCCGCCAAGTTCAACAGTAAATACATCCCATAACAAAGAGCCTGACGAAGAAGCTCTGCAGCTGAACAGCTTCCCAGAGCAACTGTTTGATGTCTGCAAAAAGAGCACCACGTCCAAATTCTCTCACACAAAAGAACGCGTGTCCCACTCGCGCCGGTTTGGAAGGAGCTTCACCTGCGACAGCTGCGGGTTTAGTTTTAGCTGTGAAAAGCTACTGGATGAGCACGTGTTAACATGCACCAATAGGCATTCCTACCAAAGTGCCAGGTACTACGGTGCTGAGAAAATAGACTTTAGTGAAAAGGACTCTACTTCTAAAATGATCTCCACACAAACAGAAAAATACAAGGGGGACTCGAGCCAAGCCGCGGACGATTCTTCGTCTCCCGTGTCAAACATCACGAGCAGGAAAAGCAGCACGGTTGCCTCCGAGACATCAGGTGAAGAAGGGAGTAGAGCTTCTGAGAGGAAGAGGATTATCATCAAGGTGGAACCAGAGGACAATCCTACAGATGAGCTAAAGGATTTTAATATTATTAAGGTGACGGATAAAGACTGCAATGAGTCTTCTGACAATGACGACCTAGATGATGAACAGGAAGAGCCACTTTACAGATATTACGTCGAGGAAGAGATGAGAGAGAAGAGAAATGCTCGAAAGACTCTAAAGCCCCGTCTGTCCATGGATGAGGATGAAAGAAAGTGTTTGAAAAGTCCACGGCACCTTAACAGGAAGGCCCCTTCAGTGCAGGAAGATGTGGAGAATGCTCCCTGTGAACTTTGTGGGCTAACAATCACTGAGGAAGATTTGTCTTCTCATTATTTATCCAAACACATAGAAAATATATGTGCTTGTGGCAAATGTGGTCAAATACTGGTCAAAGGCAAGCAGTTACAGGATCATGCACAGACCTGTGGAGAACCCCAGGATCTGACCATGAATGGGATCAGAAATTCAGAGGAGAAAATGGACTTAGAAGAAAACCCCGAGGAGCAGTCAGAAATAAGGGACATGATGTTTGCAGAGATGCTGGAGGACTTCAGGGACAGTCACTTCCAGATGAACAGCCTTCAAAAAAAGCAGTTATACAAGCATTCTGCCTGTCCTTTCCGATGCCCTAATTGCGGCCAGCGTTTTGAAACTGAAAACCTAGTGGTTGAACATATGTCAAACTGCCTGGAGCAAGATCTGTTCAAGAACTCCATGTTGGAAGAGAACGAGAGGGATCACAGACGTAAGCATTTCTGCAATCTTTGTGGGAAAGGATTTTATCAGCGTTGCCACTTGCGGGAACACTATACCGTTCATACCAAGGAAAAACAGTTTGTTTGTCAGACATGTGGGAAGCAGTTCTTAAGAGAGCGCCAGTTGCGGCTCCACAATGATATGCACAAAGGCATGGCCAGGTATGTCTGTTCCATTTGTGATCAAGGAAACTTCCGAAAACATGACCATGTACGGCATATGATATCTCACTTATCAGCTGGAGAGACTATATGCCAGGTCTGCTTTCAGATATTCCCAAGTAATGAGCAACTGGAGCAGCACATGGATGTTCATCTGTATACATGTGGAGTATGTGGAGCAAAATTTAATTTGAGGAAAGATATGAGATCTCACTATAATGCCAAGCATTTGAAAAGAACATAAGCATAAACATACTGTTAAAGCATTAAGTTGGCAGCAGAGAGAACACCAAAGCAAAGCATAAGTATAGTAAAAAAAAAAAATTGAAAAGGAAAAAAAAAATTTGAAAATAAGTCTCTTTTTTATTATTTTTTTTAAGACCCTCCTAATCATAGGTGTCTATTTAGGCTCATTAAGTATATAGCTTCGGAAAGCATCATGTGTTTAATTATTACATTTTCACTGTTTCCTAATACCAGTTTCTGTTCTTAATTTTATTGTTTTACTAAGTAGATATACAAATCATTATTTTTAAACTGTAGATTAAAAGCACAATGTTACCCCTTCACTGACTGCTATTAAACAGTTCTCGGATCCATGTCCATAAGATGAGTGCTTTAATATTTCCATGTGTTGTTTCTTCATGTGAAAATTTTAGATCCCAGCAATTAATGTGCAAGAGCATAATTGTTCATAATCCCCAAATTAATTTTCAAAATGAAAAAAAACAAGCCAAAACCAAAACAAGAATGCCAAGAAATAATCCTTTGTGCTCTGCCTCTGCTGTAAGGGCAGAGCTGGCTGTCCTGGTCCCCTGCTTCTTGGCTTTGTTGGAATGTGCATCCCAGGAGTGAGAGCACATAGGCTCAGTTAAACCTCTCAGGCTCGGCCTGGTGTGCACAAAGGGAAAGGGAGTTAATGCCTGTCGGGACAACCAAGGAGTTCCGGCACAGTGGTCGTTTTCCAGACGGAGTCTTAGCAGAACTGTACAACTGGCGCTGGCCTTTCTTTCACTGTCTGTACCCCTGTGGGTATATTTAACCTGCTTATCCTGACGTACAAGGCAGGAGTGGCCCTGGTGGGTCGCTAGGAATGCAGTGTGGCCGTGTGCACTGAAGACTGCATTTCCAGCCTAGCTGTGAACCGTGCCTTGCTGCTTGTGTTGCAAAGTTAAAAGCAGGATGGGTCTGAAGATAGTCCCGTTGCTTGGGCGGGGAGGGGAAGGGGGAGCGTGGCTCATGTGAACCTTAGGGTTTTTTTGCTTCTTGTTTTCATGATACTTTATGAATGTTCTGTTTTTCAACAAGAATATAACAAGACTGCAGAGTTTGCTTAATAAATGTAAAGACGTTTTATGCCTTTTAAGATTCCTTTCTGATTTTAGCAGAGCCCTAATCTGCGCAGCTTGTCTCTTAATTTAATTGAATTTAAAAATCTACTAAGTACCAGCTGACACCAATTCAGTGAGGCACTTTGGCCTTTGAGAGAACTGGCTTTGACTCTTTGGCATGAGCTGTCTAAATGTTTGTTAAGTGTGTGATTTGTGATGGGGGGGAGGAAAGGATCCTAATACACAATTGTGGAGAAAACCATTAAAAAATAAAACCTAGTTGTACTTTCTCCCAGCAGATCTCACTTTATCAAGAGGGTGGCAATGCTATTTCCCACTGAGCTGTGGAGAGAGGAAAGTAATTTAGATCAGCAATTAAGGCAGTTGGATTAGATGATCATCATGGGTCCCTTCCAACTGAAATATTCTATCACCTCATGTGCCAGTGGTGGGGTTGAGAATAGGAGCCAGGAGCTGATGGTCTAGTCCAGGACTTCCATGTGCTTGTTGCTGTCAGAGTTGAGTTTGATTCCTTGTTGTTTCTTGGGGATTACGAGGGGTATTGAGTTTTAATGTTAGACTATTTAGAGGAATGAGTACAGTTCAGAATCTCCACTGTAACTGTTAAAATTAGTGAGCGTTGCCTTGCATTTATTCAGTTTTAAAAGTGCATTAGGATTTCTCTTTGTTGGCAGACGTGTGCATTTCTGCAGTGATGGAGAAGGCTCCCCTGCCAGACCTCGGTCCTGAGCCAGCAGCTGCTCTGAGGCACCAACTGCTTTGGATGCAGTTTGGGCCTTTGGTGTTTCGCTTTAACTGCTCAGTCCTGGGTTTTCTTGTATGATGCTGAAGCCAGCTGAGCCCTCAATAACACTGGGGCCAAAAGAGCATAGGCATGAATACACTCCAGCATTTCGGTTTATTCAGACTTTCCCCCTCTTAGGATTTATTCCATGTTCCCCATCCCAACCCAGACTGAAGCTCAGCAAGCAAGAATTTGAAGAATAAGCAGGAATGGTACTTTTAACATTTTTCAGCACTGGAATTGTTGCTAAGGTGATTAAAAGGGTCTTCAAGAGACAAAATATTTAGGTATAATGATTGTCTTAGAGATGAAGGAGTTAGATGCTGTAGTGGAAGAGCTGGGGGGTTCATACACTGTACGCAGGAATTCTCTGACATGCAGGTTATCCTTCACAGCTGTGGCTGGATTGGGAAAAGCAGTCACAGGAAGTGAGGGAGAACTGGAGAGCACTGAGGGAGTTGGCAGGAGTCTTGTGGCACTGGAGGAGTGGGAAGACTGAGTGGGAGAAGAGATCCTCAGTGGGAAGGAGTGGCAAAGGCAGGCAGGCAGGATCAGAGCTGTGCACTGGGAAGCAAATCCCAAAGGTGGCATGGAGGGGGTGGCTGGAGGAGTGGATAAAATGTCCCGTAGACGCCTGTGAGTCCGGAGTGAGGATGACTCAGCTTGGCTGGGGGAGCTGTGGGCCTGAGCCATGAGCTCACGGCCGCGGAGCGCGGGTTGCGTACCAAGCACGGCCGGCCCCGCTGCCCGGAGCGCTGCAGCGGCACAGCACAGCCCCGATTAAAGACCTTGGTGAAAAGCAGGAGGTGACCTCTGCAATCTAAGGGATCATTCCTGAATTCAGTGGAGGGCTAAGGGTGATTTATGGAGCCTCCTGCTTAGGATCAGGAGCCCTTGTTTACAGCATATTGGTCTGAACTTGACCCAAAAATGTTTCACAAAAGATGTGACTTCCTAGTGTAAGGAGACCTGCCAACTGCAGAAGTTAAATGGAGGAACTGGGAATGATGGTATTTATGTGTACTACCTAACTTCATAAACACCCTGGAGTATCTCTGTTTTTCAATTATAAGCTGTGTTGTAGTAGCCTTTCAAAGTAAAGTTTGTTAAACCTTTCCAACTGAACTTGAATTGATGTTTTTTCCTGTTCAAGTGAAACAAAACCTTAGTGCCTTGGAGTTCACATGTATGAAAGTCCAGACTAAGGCTCACAAAGAGCATGAATTGCACTGCAGGGAAGCTTAAGAGTGGATCTCCTTAAATGTAGGCAGAGAAAATCAGAATGACTGCAGTAGCCTGAGAAGTGATCAAGAGGAGTATAGGAGAACATAAACAAGTCAGCCTGACTTGCAAGTAGATGGGGAGAGTATTTAAGGTGACATGTAAAGGCGTGCAGGGGAACAGCATGGGACTGTTAGAGAAAAGGCCTGGAGTGACAGGAGGAATCTGGCTGCTGTGAAAGGGGAGCAGTTCTGGGAAGGTCTGGGTGCTGGGGCAGCCTGGGGCTGGCCACTTCTGAGTGTTCTCCCCCTCAGAATGGGACAACATCTGCAGGAGAGTGAAATGATGGTGTTTCAGTGCTCGTACCACAATAAAAATGATTTAATGTGGAGACAGAACAAAAGCAGACATGAAAAAAAATCAACAGCAGTTATGATACCTAGAAGTTTTGCTGTTACTTGAAAGATAGTGAAGGGGAAGCAAAAATATTTAGAGTTCTGTTTCCTCTAATTTGTACTTTTCTGTTGCCATAACATAGTGCCTTTGCATCTCCTTGGTGCACTACATGGAGTGTTAAGAGTGTAAAAGCACTTAAGGATCTCTAAAACTGGAGGTGTAAGCATATCCCATTGCACAAGGCATAGCCAGAAAGAAAAAGATTTGCTGGATGCCCTAAGTTATATTTTTAAGTGATTTGCTATTCTTATTTTTGGAGGACCTCTCTGTGTTCTGCTGTTTTTCCCATTTTGGCAGTGCTATGGGCTGCAATCCTGACAATTTATAAGTGGCCAGCCTAGCTCCTAGCTTTCAAGATTTACTGAAAGTTAAAAAGAGGGAATTCATGAAGACCTGGAATGAGCTTTAAAATACAACAAAAGCTGTTGAGCTTCTTTTTAAGTTTCAGAGATGTTTCAAGTGTTTATGTATATATATATATACCTGTAAATGCTTCTTGCTGACTTGTTAGTTCAAGGAGTATTTACATTTGTGTATAATGACATTTGTGGCTAACAAGTCTGTGGAGAAATCTTGATTTCAATAATTAGAATATCACAGAATTCTAAGAATTTATGCTTTTATTAGAGGACTTCTCTATTTAATATTTTCAGTTGATGTAAAACACATATTTTTTACTCAAAGCTGAAGACAGAAAATATATTGCCCTGGAGAATATATTAAAAGTACATTGTTATAAAAGTTAATAGTTTGACTCCACTATTGTATTTGAATACTCTAGTGCTAAACCATGAAGAGTCTCTGAGCTGTTGGTGAGGACACGAATTTGCTTCTGGAGGCTGTGCCACCTTGAGCCCTGGCAGCCCTTTACTTTTCCCCATTAGTTTCAGCTCTCCCATCCCCTGCGTGCCACCCTCTCCAATGTCAAAAAGCACTTGTCTCTGTAGGTCCACAGTGAACTGAATCAAGCAACAGGCTTTTTTTTTATTCCCTGTGGGGCTGTTTTTTGGCTGGATCAGTTCCCCGCTGTGCTTCCCTCTCCATCTCTGTGTCAGATCTTGTGCAAGCACAATAGAAGGGGTGGTAGGAGGGGAGGAATGAGTGGCTGGGAGGGGGCTCATTTGCTTAAACGAGCTGTGACAGAACTCAGAGCATGTCCCGAGTTTAACTCAGTCTCTGTCTCCCCCAAGCATCCTCGGGGAAGCCGAACTCTGGCATTCATCTCCTATTTCCTGATAAGGAAAAAGGCAGCCCAACCTCTTACAAACGAGGCACATGTCTGCTATCTGCCCTCTTCGTGAGAACTGGAAACGTTCCTGCGTTCAGCTCATCCCACAAATATGCTCTGGAGCTTTCTCAGTGTTTCTTGAAGCGGGCTGGGTAGTGCCCCGCGCCACTGGGTTTGTGTGGTTGGCCTGGCTCGAGGCCAGGAATGAGCTGGGCCCCTTGTCTGGCCAAACACCCGGAATGGCTCCCACCTTCCTCTGGCCTTCCTGCCCTCCGGCTGCGGGCCCAGATGCAGCTGCGGAGCTCTCAGGCTGCCCTGTGCCCCTCACTGCTTTTCACAATAAGGGGAGACAGTCGGCTCATTTTTGGACTAATGCTGAAAGCTCAGGGTAATTCCATGTGTAAGTTAAGCTGATGCTGGCGGTATCTGCTACTATCCCTGTGTGCCCACTTCTGACTTTTAACTGCTTTTCAGTCTCAAAGGGTTAAAAATCAAATCCTCTGACTTCCCTAACTCTCAGCTGGTTTGATGCTTGTCGCAGACTTAAAGACCTACAAGGTGAAGCATGACTAATTTGACTTTATAAGGTCTGCTAAAGGCTAGAAATTAGGAACATGTTTTTAAAAGCTGACATTTCTGTAGTTCTCAGCTATAAACCAGTTTTCTGTATTTTCTTCCAGCTTCCAAAAACTCCTAAGATACTGCTGTGTGGTGTATTCTTGAGACGTGTGAGTAGGCTGAGATTTTGTAGGGGAAAGATGCCAAAAATCAGGACACGTTGAATAAATAAGAGTCTTGCCACTTCTACAGTCACTTCCACAATTCTGGAATTAATTGTGATTTTATTTTTTTCATGCAGAAAGACAAATCTTAATTTGTAACAGGGCAGCAGAGCTCATGACTCAGGAATCACTTCATCATGGCTATAAATATTCAGCCCAGAAACAAACAGCCCATGTTCCTTTTCATGTACTTGAATGACCAGTGCCAACTTTGTAGGAGAAATGCTATCAGATTTTCATTTGAGTTATTTTTGCCCTCAAATATCTTGTAGGGTGGGGTTTTTTGTTAATTTAAGACATAAGAAAACAATATTGTGCATCATGCTTTTAGAGAAACTGTTTTCAGTAATTTACACACATTCCCTATGTAAGAGTGGTTGGAAATGTGTTTTTAAAGTTTCATATCAATGTATGAAAGGGAACGTAACAAAACCGTGAGATGATAAATCCTCAGATGGCACAAGGCCAGGCTCTGATTGTCTGTTTTGTGTAGCCAGCGTGGCACACCTCACCCTAGCAACATCGAGGTTCAGACATGGTCAGTATCTTTGATTCTCTTGCAAGAAAATGAAAAGGTTTAATCCTTTCCTGTGCCTTCTGGCATAGTATGAAAGCATAGTAAATCTTCCTGCAGCTACAACCACAAAAACAATGCTGCATCTAGAATTTCTGGTGGGAGAAAAAAACCCAACCCTTAGTTCAAGAACTTCCCTCTCTGACAAAGTCCTGCTGCATTTATTGTTTTCACCCAAACTCAACTGTGATTTGGGGTGTACTCTGTTTGCAAATAAGACATTATCTTGGATAAGCATGTCTTGTGGCTCTGTAGACATCCCACCCTGACAGAGATTGAGAGCATCCATTACAGGCCTCTAAATCTTGGAAGCTGTGTAGATGGTAGGAAATCCACTGGAAATCAAGACTATTGTAAATCCTTGGTTTCTCAACTTGTCTGTCAGGCAAAGTGCCATCAGTGTCAGCAATTGCCAGAGTCTCTGCAGCAGCAGTTTTGCCAACACAAAAGATGCAAAAATCAGTCTTCTCCCCACTCTTCTCCCCTGTCTCCCCTGATGACAAGGTTGCCATTTTAAAAATACATTCTTTTGGCTCTTTTATTTGCCTCCTGTTTTTTGAAATGGGAAGATTTGCTTTCTTCCTGTTTTAAAGCAATGACTAGGGCTAAGAACTTGCCTGTTTTAATAGATCTCACATGTTCAGTTGAACCTACACAGCTCAGTAATACCTGTTCTCTCCTTTTTAGGTAACCATCCCACTACATTGCGGATGGTCACTAGAGGGACTTCTGCTTCTGACTCCCCAGAAAATGAATGGGAGAATTAACATATTGTCCTTCTCTCCATGGCAAAAGCCCCAAAGACCATGAAAGTTTGTGGAAATGCAGATAAGCTGGCTAAAAATAGAGTTTGCTGAATACCATAAATGGCTTTTGGTTTTGGCAGCAAATGCACCAGACTGCTGGTATCGGTTACGCTCCTCTTACACAAGTCGTTGTTAGAGCTTTTATTCAGGATGCTGAAGATGGTGCCCCTTTTTCCTCCCTGCCTAGGGGTTTCCTACTGGTATGCAGTGGTACAGAGTCCCAGCTACCCAACTATAGAAGTTCTGGTTTCTAGCCACTGGTTAATGAGTTACTTCTGCAAATCGGAAACATTTTAGGAGATAAAATACAGAATATGCCTCCTTCGAGAAAAGGATAGATACAGTAGTATTGTTGAAAGAGGAAATACAGGGTATGATCCCTTGGAACTGATGAAGAAATTGTCTTAGTACGTTCCCCAGCCCTGGAGAGAGCTCAGGTGTCTGAGCTGCCTTGTTATCAAGTAGATTAAATAGAAGTTGTGTACACTTACTTACGCTGTAAAATATGACACTAATAGTCTGCATGCCTGGAAGTCTGAGGGTTAGCCCCACCTAGTCTGCTTTCAGACAGGGTTGTGCTTCACTTAGATTTTTACTGCCCATTGCTAACACAGTCAATTCTGCCAGAAAAGACAGAGGTCCTGATGTACATAACTTAAAAACTCAGTCAAGACACAAGAGATTTTACAGTAATAGTTACAGTTCTTTCAGCTTGAGTTTGCTGTGCAAAGAGTTAAGTAGTTCAAAGGCAGTTTCCTTTGGAGAATGTTTATTTGATCATGTTCAGTGTGGCTTAGACCCCAAATAGAAATACCAACTTCAAACAGAGCAGTACTATGAGAGAAGGAATAGTCTGTGGCCTTCCAGACCTCACAAGCTATGTTGGTTTGTTACACAGAGTCAAAACAAAGATGCCCCTTAGTACAGATATACATTAACTCAGTGTATTTCACACACCACATCTTTTATCTCCCATCTGCTTCTCTCCCTGGTCCTTTGGGCTGTGGCCAAAGTCCCTGAGATCCTGGATGAACTATAGACTTCTCAGTGAAAAGCATATATGGTGTGATTGGACCATCTAAGCTACTGAGGTCATTAGAGAACAGGCTATGAGTGCTACTGCTCCTGTTTACTAAGTCTGAAGTACTACGTCCTTTGGATTTTGGAACAGTGCTTATCTTTGCTTCTTGATTCCCTTTGCCTTGCAGGAAGCAGGGTGAGGAAGAACCCACGGGGTGCTTCTCTTAGATGGACCCTGGAAGAACTTTTTAGCTGTTGGGTGTTTTTTTGCATCTTCAAGTCCTTAGCTGGCTGAATCTTCAGACTTCTAATAAATGTGCTAAGCATTAAAAAAGCATTATTAATGCATTATGAGATACACCAAGTTCAGCCACTGAGTGTAGCAGTCGAACTCATGCAGATGCTGTTAGCACAGGAACCTGATATCAGGCCAGATCTGGAGAGTTATCTTTGATCTCTCTCCAGAGCCTCCTTTTATTTGTAAACATCCAGCTAATCACAGGCTTCCTCTGACTTTGATGAAGTGGAAGGAGCCGCATCCTCTGTAAGCTCTGGGAAGGGCTGGAATTCTGCAGATGCTCGGGATGCGGGAATGGGGGTTCCAGCGCCATCTCGTGGCTCGCTGGGAACGCGCCTGTCCCCATTCCCAAGTCTGGAATGCTTCAGTTTGCTGGGAGGAGGGTGAAGCAGATCCTCCCACAGCTGTGCATCCCCAGACAGCCTCTGTTCTCAGGGCAGCTGGGCGGCTTTAGAGTCTGCGAGGAGAGCACAACGTTTTACCTCTAATCTCCCTCCCTGTGGGCTGCAGGCTGTCGGCAGTGCCAGCAGCTCTGTGTGTGCAGCACCCCACCCCACCACAGTTGGCACTGATTAGCAGTAATTCTGCTGTCTCATCGGAAAAATGGGATTTAATATGCCGGGCAGCCCACCTTGCCGCACTCAGAGGTGGTCCCACACAGCACAGTCGGTGTGTTTGAGGGTGGCGGTGGAATGAAGCTCAAGTCGTGTGTGTGAGCTGTGTATGATCTGCAAATGACAGAGATCTTTGACTGCAAAGTGCAGGCTGGCATCGCAGTGAACAGCAATGCTAAACATTCATGTTGCCTGGGGAAAAACAGTGCTTACGTGCATACAGTAGTGAGAACACCTTTTTTTCTCCTTTGTTAGTTTATTTAAGAAAAAAAAAAGGTACTTCCAAGTACTTCCTGACCTCTGAGCTAGTCGTGTAGGAGTCACTTTGCAACAACAGCATCAGTCCGGTGAATTCCTCTCTAAGATTTTAAGAATTTGTTGGGCAGACGCATGGCCTTGCTAAGAACCAGCAGTACTTTGAAGGTAGCAGTTTGTCCAAGACCTGCTTCCCCTGTTCACATTGCCCTCATGGCACAGAACAAAAGCCTTTTATCCCAGATTGCCTTTTTGCCCACCACCAAGTGTGTGACATGGCACAGAGGGCAGGTAAAATACACAGACAAGCCTGGGCCGGGCACGTGCAGTGAGTGAGGGCCTGGCCGTGGTGCACACTGAGGTGTGGAGCACCACTCTGAGGCTTTCCTCTCAAAGGTGTGCCAGGAAATTCAGCCCTGAGCGGGCCTTGGGGATGCTCTGGCAGGTAAGTAATGCAGAGAGCTGCTAAACCTGGCTTCATGTGCAGCCTCTGCAGTGTAGACACAAGCACTTGGGCCAGGGCTGCCACAGTGTGCATAGAAACATCAATTGTAATTAGCCAGAAGTGGGACAATTGTATACTTTGTACAATGTGATTTACATATCCAGAGAAAGAAGTCAGTGTACAAAAAACACCCACAACCCTGAGGATTGTCCTCAAAAGTTACATCCATGTGTTTCCAATTTCTTGATTGTTTATATCGGACGCAAAGCTGCTCATATTTGTCATGAATTAGTTGGGTCAAAAGAGACTTGCAGAGATTGTAAATATTTATATAATTTATCGCATTTAACCTAAAATAAGAATTTGGGGAGGGGGGTTAAGTAAATATATAACAGTTATCTCTGAGTTAGGCAAGGTTAAAAAACAGTCACCAAAAATACAGGCAACTATGAAGCAGTAAGAAGTATTCCAGGGTGGGGGTGTTCCAAGCTATGAGAAATCCAGGCAGAGGGGAAATAATACTCATGCAGTTTTTTGAGCATCCACTAAGCCAAGCCATAAACCACTGCTGGAAAGTAACACATACAGTATCAAAAATAACTTCTGGGAGGTTCAGGAAGTAAAGTTTTTCTTCAGCAAATCGGTAGCTGTTTTGAAAACAGAAGGCAAAGGAAAAAGAAGCAAAAGTTTCTGAAACAAGATGACAACGTTGTTTAAAGTTGTGTTCTGGTGGGAAAGGGGTTGAAGGAAATGAACTGTATGGCTTTTAAAAAGTGTTCCTGACTGTGGTGGGCACTCTGAATATAACTGAAGGATGGGTATTTAGAGCAAAACCACACATGAGGTGTGAGGTGGGAGGGACCACATCATGCTAGCAAATGCAGTACTGCAGTGCGGGCTTCTGACTTTTAATATTTTTCTTGCATTTCTTTTCTGCATGGCAGTAGTGAAATAGGGACTTCTAAGCTTCTGAACAACTGAGAGAACCAGGTTTGAAGAAGACATGAGGAAGAACTGGTCGGCAAAAGATTTCATAAAAACTCAGAACCACGTGTGCCAGATCTGAGTTGGCACCACCTTTGCCTTTTTGACACACTGCAGCAGTCGCAAAAGGCACCAAAGCAGTCAAATTAGAACATACAGTAAAAGTCGTTTTGGACTCTTCTATGTATTATAAAACTACTTCCTTGTGACTATTATTTACACCTGTTAAAAACAAATTTGAAGTCTTTCATGAAGCAGACAGCCAAAAGAGGCAGATGCCAGGTGTTAAGGGCTGCACTGAAAGGAGTCTGCAGAATTTGCTATTCACACACTGGAGTGCTCCTTTTCTGAAACGAGGCTTCTTAGAGTTGCTGTCAAAAACTGTTCAGATTTTTTAGTTCAAACATTACAAGTGTATACTCATGTACAATGCTAAACTATCAAGTGTTAAAAATAGAAAAAAAAAAAAGTAAAAGGTGGAAAAATGTCTTAAAAACTGAGGACAGAGGGTCCCTGAGGAAGGACAGGATGGTGAGAGAGATCCAGCTGACCTGATTCCCCCTGCTGCCATGATCATCATTTGCAAGCTGAAGAGGAGCTTCCATGGAGCACAATGCTTATATGTGGAGAGTAAAAAATGGTGCTCTGGTCTTTTTAAAAGAATGGTGAAAATTTTTTACTGGCAAGGAGATGAGTAAATGGGAAGTAAACTTCACAGGGCACAGGGTGCACCTTGTTCTGGAGCTAAGACTTGCAAAACCTGGCTTGAAGAAGAGAATCAGATGTTCATGTTCAGATTTGAACATTTTAGGAATCCTAATGTTTCCAGCTTAATTAATGGGGGAAAAAAAAACCCTAACCAAAAAACAGTAAGGCAGTAAATGTTCCAAATTAGGGCGAGCATGGATTAGAAAAATATTAATTTCTTTTGCTTCCCCCAGACAACAGTGGATCAAATTAAGACATGTAAGCAGACTAAACATGCTGATTATATTCTGCTATAGTTATGCATCTTACTAATTCTACTTATGATTATAAAAGGATGTGTCATTGTTCACTATAACTGTTATCTCAAGAAGAGTCTGTCTATAACTTTTTTTATAATTGGCATCATTTTCATTACTGTTGTTACAAAGTGTGTACAATATTGTCTGTATTGCAGCTTGTATAGGGCATGTGTCTGTGCTTGCTTTACTCTTTTTGAGTTTATAAAGTTGCTATACAAATGCGAGAAAAGATGTTCAGATATCTTTGAATGTGGTCGCTTAATCTAATTACATAGCCCCCAGGATTTCAGCACATAGATGTTGAAGGTATCAGCTGTATTAACACGTAACACCTTAAACATTAAAGTAGGTGTTTTCTTCAGTGCAGTACTGGAATCCTGACACTTCTGTCCCAGTGGCTGTATGGAGCAAAGGGGAGGACGGTGAATATCTGGGCAAAGCCAGATACCACTGGGGACTTTGCAAGGAGAAGGCAAAATATAGCTGGGATAGAAAATGAGATGTCCTTTCCATAGAAAACAGGAAGGACCTTTAGAGTAGGACCACCACAAAGCAGAGGAGAGAAGGGAATACATTTATAGCTTCACCTTCAACAGTATACAAAGTGTAGGACATCTAGAACAGGCTGTGACTGTTCTGTAACTTGGCAATTGTAGTCTATGTAGAGTATCAGTAAAGACATTCCAGGTTAGTTTTCATCATCTTTAAAGCTTATTCTGTGCTTTGCAACAGTATATTTAATAAAATACTCTTACAAATCTGCTTATTACTCTCATTTAATTCCATCCTATACCTGAGTTAATAACAGTCCTGGCAACAGGGTGAAGTCCCAGTTACCACCTGCTTCATCAGCTCCTGTGTTTTTCCCATTCACCTGCTGATGACAAGAGGGAAAACAGAGATGAATAAAAATCAAATAATCATAGGGATGAGAAAATGAGAAATTTATAGCACTGCTGCAGATCGACTATTATAAAAATTGTTCACACTAAGCATTTAAGTAAATCTGAGAGATTAATCACATACTGATCTCTGAGTATGAAGTATTGGTCTTTGCCTGTGTTTACAGTACACCTTTTATCTTGTTTAAGACTTAGCATCATTTTCCAGCTTTACAGTTACTGCCAATAATTACAGTATATTGTTTAACCCCATCAGAGCAGTTCTAGAACAAATTAGCTGTTTTCATTTATTCACTCCTGGACTATATAGAGTATCCTTCTAATACCTTCAAACAAGACCAAGCAGAGTTCAAATTCAAGTACATTAAAAGATAGGATTAGAATTCAAAATAATCTTGGCAAGGTGCAGACACGATCTGAAAACATAAGATATTATTTGATAGGAACAAGTGCTAGCTGGAATCATTAGCTGTGCAAGTAAAGGAACAGCTGCTTAATTTCACAGAATCCTAGAAAGGTCTGGGTTGGAAGGGACTTTAAAGACCATCCAGTTCCAGACCCCTCTCTTGGACAGGAACACCTTCCACCAGACCAGGTTGTTCCAAGCCCCATCCAACCTGGCCTTGGACACTTCCAGGGATGGGGCATCCACAGCTTCTCTGGGCAACCTGTGACAGGGCCTCACCACCCTCACAGTAAAGAATTTCTTCCTTGTATCTAAACTAAAACTACCCTTTCAATTTCCATTGAAAAGAATCTATGTGTTATTTTGGATCAAATTCTGAAATGAGTCTGCAGCACCATGGTGTTGCAAATAAAGGTGAAAACTGAAATGTCGAAACTGGAGTCTCATCTCCTCTTTCAGAACCACTAGAACAAGAGCTGGTAATGTCTCCAGTTTTGATCATACCACTTGCAAACTGAGATACAAGGTGCATGCAGAGAATCCAGGAGAAAGCAGTAAATGTTTGCAAACTGAGAAGACTTTGCTTCTGAGCACAGGTTGAGTGATTTTAAGTAATTTTACAGAAGAGATGGGAGGGAAAACACAGTGATTTTCATATATAAAAGCTGCAAAGAAAAACAGTTTCTCATATCCACAGTCAGTATGAATAAAAATAATTGCATTAAATTGCCAGAGAGGAGATTTTGGTTAAACACAAACTGAGACTAAATGACCTGTTGAGGTCCTTTTCTGATCTGATTCTGTGATTACTTGAAAACATTTTGCTTTAAAGTCACTTGCTTAGGACTGCCAGTAGAGCTGGCACTGGCTGCAAGAAAAGGAGGCTGCAGTAATAGGAATAAAGAATTGACTGCCTGAAATGCACAGCACACCAGTTTATCTAGTTAGCACTAGTGATACTAACCTCAGCTTTTAATCATGCCTCAGCAAACTGTCAGAAGTCTATGTAAATAAACGCGCTTTAAAACCACTTAATCATAAAATAATTATTCCTTGAAGCATCAAGCATTAGTTTAATCAGTGTTGACAACTTCCATGATTTTATTGAGTCTAATTAATCTGAGGCAGCCTGGTTTCAGTTGTGAGATGGTGTAATCAGTTATTTTATTTTTTAAAAAATAGATCTGCAAATTACATGGAAAATCCTAAAAGTGTAATCTGAACATATGCTAAAGATAAAAAGCCAGAAGGTTAATAAAGCCACATATGTTTTTTAAACTCATAATTTTAAACTAGGTTTATAATTTTAAGAGATCTGACTCATGATTTTTGAACTCCTGGATTGGTAGTATGAAATTACAGTGCCCTATATTCTACTGTTCTGAATATTTCCATAGTACTGATCATGCATTTGTGTAATTTGCCAAAAACATGTTATACAGATTTGCAGAGCTTTATTTGTTATTCACAAAAACAAAGGAGCACTTATTTAAGTAAGGTGATGTCTTGTGGCTGTCTTTTAAATTAACAAGGAGCAGCTGTGCACAAAACCTGGAGGTATATAAATACAAAATAAGTTACATAGCTCCCCTCACATACACTATGATTTTTAATGTAACAACTTGTCAGAATAACCTTGTCATTTTATACGCTGGTAGTTCTTGTCTGAATTCCAAGTACTAGACACATGTTCACAAATAGAAACGAGATGAAGAATTTCAGTGATGAAGAGGTATCATGACAATGTATTATTTGTTATTAGAACAGCAGTTGCTTAGATTTTTCTTAACTGATTGCTGTTTTATAATTCATTCTCACCAATACAATCTGATTTATGCCATTTTCTGGATAGTTTTACTCGGGAAATGGGTATTAGGGAAATTGATATGAGGGAGACGGATACTAGAATTTAAGGTCTAAGGTCTTGTGACTGCCAAACCTGAACAGAACTATCATTGCATTTCAATTTAATGACCCAAGTGGGTGATGTCTGATTGAACTGTAACTTGGGTTCAGTCCTATTTTTACACTACATTGTCTTATGAAACACAAGGGGAAAAATCTTCCTTTTGTCAAGATAAAGATAAGGGTTTAGTTCTCAGTTCTGCTCCAGATACTGAGCTCTTGCTTCACTGAAGAAATCTAAATATCATCTTCGTTTCTGGCTGGGTGGTGTAATGGAGAATAGCCTACAGCGTATTATATAATGCTGCCAAACAGGAGACATGGGTGCATTATCGATCCTAAACACAAATAAATGGATCAGAAAGAGGCCTGGCACTTCCAGAGGTGCCAAATTGCTGCTCTGGAATTTACTGTGAAAATACAGATTCAGGATGGGGGAATAAGAGCAAATGTTTTGTTAAAGGGAAAATCAGACTTGTGCTGAAGCCCTCCCCATAAAGCTCAGCTCACTCTTTAATTTCCGAACCAGTCGGTTTGGCTCACCTGTAACATGACTGCATATGAAGCAACATAAAAGAGAATCATGTGGCTCTTCCCAGAGGAGAGGATGACTGCATGGGTGAGTCGGTTCACAAACTGCTGACAAAAAGCAGGCTGGTAATTGCTCTGCTGAGAAGAGAGAATAAGTCTAATGAGGTGTTAGAGGTTGCTCCCTCTCCTTAGACTGGACTTTCTCTAAGGACATCAGTAAGAGATGATGGCAAGAACATCACGTGAACTTCTGGTTAGGAATGAAAGCTTAAAAAGCAGCTCAGACCTAGACATATCCTTGTACGAGAAGAAAACAGCACCTGTGTCCTTGTCTGAAAAAGAAGTACTTCTGCAACAGGCTAAATGAATTATTTGGTAGCCTCAGTCCACAGACCTTTGGATTTTTCCTGAGGATGTCTCTTTACACCAGTAGCATTAAAACGGTGTGCTCATATATTCCTCCAAGACCTTTTCCCTGAATTTACTACAGCAAAGCAATTCAAATGATGCAATAAACAGGATGGAGGGAGTACTCTCAGGGTGAGCAGTAATCCAGTCAATGCAAACACTTCTTTAGCAGGTTATCAGCACATCTGGGTATCAGCACAACCGTGTCAGGGCCATGCTAGTTACTGGGCCAAGGAAATTCCAAGCAAGTTTTGTCTGGAGCTATTGTCTGTACTTTGTGCCTGGGTTGATAAAACTCACAGCTGAAAGCTTTGGGCCAAAGTAATGAAATATCATTTCTAAATCTGATAAAACCTGTTCGATTACAGCTGTAGTTAAATGAGACAACAAATTAATCTTGCTGCAAAGATTTTTTATTGTGCTAATCAATATTGTGTTATTTCTTACTCCATTTGTTCTCTCTGCCTATTGTTTCTGTACATAGGTTTTTGAGGCAGGAATCTTTCTTTTCCTCTGGAATAACAGGGTTTGAGTTTGTACTGCAGCTATCAAAACAGGGTTCTTATGCATTACTAGGGCTCCTAAGGGACAATCCTCACAAGGATACAAATAATAAACAACATCAACTTTTCAACAGAACCAGAATTTATTAACCACCTTTCTTTGTATTGCTCTGGCATTTCTCCCTGCTCCACATAATACAATTAACTGAATGAAGTGGCAGTGAATTACAGGAAGAGATGGTTCAGTGATGAATCAGTCACTGGTCTAACTACAAGAGAAACTGACACCCTTCCCATCAAAGAAATATGCACACAGGATATACAGAACAGCTCCTGTAGGGAGGGACAGCTGATGGTTCCCATTTTCCATTGACTTCTTTTGGATTTCTCCAAGGTCAGAACCCGTGTGGAAAAAAAAGACCAGGATCTGTGGAAGAAAAATAGTTATTTAACCATGCACAATATGTATGGTCAGAAATCCACGCTCTTCCATGATAAAACACACATACTACACAGAAGAGGTGGAGCCCTCACATCTTTTAAAAAAAGCTTTGAAAAAACACATTAATGGAAACAAGGATGTTTTTGAACGGGAGTTACAGTGCTTGTAATAATCGCGTGAATACAAATCACTGTTGGAAAAGCTGTAACATTCTCTAGGAGGCCTAGTACAGAAAACTGCTGAAGACTGGGGACAAAACTAATGAAAGATGATTTAAGTATATAGCGACTTTAATCCTTCTCACATAACTCCTCAGACTTTTAGGAACACTTTTAAAGCAGTTACTGAAAAGGAGCTACCCACCAAGACTCCTTATATATATAAAAATAAAAGATGCCAGGATGGTGTTTTGCCCTCCTTTCTAGAACTGGAATATTTGGAAGTGTTTGCCTCAGAGTAAGGAGGCATAATTTGGAAGAACCACAGCAGATTTTCATGTTTAATATATTTTCATCAAAGCACTTTCCTAGCTCCGAGTTAATAGCTCCACAGCTTTTGCTAAACGTAGGCGTGACGACAACTCACATTAGCACAACAGACAAGAATTTGGAGTACGTTCAAGAATGGTCACCACGCAGGAACACGCAGCAACAGGGCCCCCAAAGCCTCACTGAGGCCATTCCCTGAGTTCTGGTGCCGGGGCAGGAGGGAACAGCCTGGTGCCATTCCCTGAGTTCTGATGCGAGGACTGGAGGGGAGAAACCCAGTGCCACACCCTGAGTTTTGGTACCGGGACAGGAGCGGAGCGGGGGAGTTGTCAGTCCGCCAAGTTCGGGCGAAATAAGGCTAAAAACGGGCTCGGCGGGACTTCCCCTCAGCCACAGCAGGAGAGCGCGGAGGTGTGTGGGGGCGTTCCGCCATGACAGTTCGGGGGTCGCCGCGGCGCGGATGAGGGGAGCGGCCATTCCCTCCTGACAAACAGTGGGGAGGCTGGAGGAGGGGGAGGGTGTGTGTGTGAGGGAGGGAGGGCGAAATTTCTGCTGCCCTGCGACCAAATAAGGGTAAATTCCCCAGCGCCGGGCTGAGCGCTCAGGAATTACAAACAACGCGCGGCAACATCGGCCGCGAACCCGCGGCCCCCGCACGGTGCGAGCGGGCAGAGCGCGGGGGCGTCACCTAGCGACCACCTAGCCCCGCCCCCACATCCCCGCCCCCATCTGCCATTGGCCAGCGCTGATGCCAATCTCCGGCATGACGTCATGCCAGCTGGAACTTTCTAGCTGAGGTTCGCGGCGGAGGCGGGGCGAGTGGGTAGGGCGAGCGCGGATTGGCGGAGGGCGGTGGCGCACGAGAAAAACCCGGAAGAATCGCGGCTCCGGGGAGGGCCGGGCTGGCGGGTGGGCGCTCGCGGTTCTGATTGGCTAGAAGATTGGGGGCGAGCGCTCCCCGGTGGATCGCGGAGTCGATTGGCCAACCGACTGTCCGCGTGGCACCCGGATTGGCCGTCAGACTTCTGGCAGGTTCCAGAAGCGGCGGCGGCGGCTATAAAAGGGGCGGCGGCGGCGCAGTTCGGGCACAGCACGCCGCGGCGGCAGCGGGAGCGGGCGGGGGAGACGCGGGTGAACAGCAGCACGGATAGCCGACACCATGTCTGCCAAAGGGCCGGCGATCGGCATCGACCTGGGCACCACGTACTCTTGTGTGGGCGTCTTCCAGCACGGCAAGGTGGAGATCATCGCCAACGACCAGGGCAACCGCACCACACCCAGCTATGTGGCGTTCACCGATACAGAGCGGCTCATTGGGGATGCCGCCAAGAACCAGGTAGCAATGAACCCCACCAACACCATCTTTGATGCCAAGCGCCTCATCGGCCGCAAGTATGATGACCCCACAGTGCAGTCAGACATGAAGCACTGGCCTTTCCGTGTGGTGAACGAGGGTGGCAAGCCCAAGGTGCAGGTGGAGTACAAGGGGGAGATGAAGACCTTCTTCCCTGAGGAGATCAGCTCTATGGTGCTCACCAAGATGAAGGAGATTGCCGAGGCCTATCTGGGGCGCAAGGTGCAGAACGCTGTCATCACGGTGCCTGCATACTTCAATGACTCCCAGCGCCAGGCCACCAAGGACGCTGGCACCATCACTGGCCTCAATGTGATGCGTATTATCAACGAGCCAACCGCAGCTGCTATCGCCTATGGCCTGGACAAGAAAGGAACCCGGGCTGGAGAGAAGAATGTGCTCATCTTTGACCTGGGAGGGGGCACTTTCGATGTGTCCATCCTTACCATTGAGGATGGGATCTTTGAGGTGAAATCCACAGCTGGTGACACCCACCTGGGTGGGGAGGACTTTGACAACCGCATGGTGAACCACTTTGTGGAAGAATTCAAGCGTAAGCACAAGCGTGATATTGCTGGCAACAAGCGAGCGGTGAGGCGGCTGCGCACGGCTTGTGAGAGGGCGAAGCGCACCCTCAGCTCTTCCACACAGGCCAGCATTGAGATTGACTCCCTCTTTGAGGGCATTGACTTCTACACCTCCATTACTCGTGCCCGTTTCGAGGAGCTCAATGCCGACCTCTTCCGTGGCACTCTGGAGCCGGTGGAGAAGGCCCTGCGTGATGCCAAGCTCGACAAGGGCCAGATCCAGGAGATTGTTCTGGTGGGTGGCTCTACCCGTATTCCCAAGATCCAGAAACTGCTACAGGATTTCTTCAATGGCAAAGAGCTCAACAAAAGCATCAACCCTGATGAGGCTGTGGCTTACGGCGCTGCTGTGCAAGCAGCTATCCTCATGGGAGACAAGTCTGAGAATGTGCAGGATCTGCTGCTGTTGGATGTCACCCCTCTGTCCCTGGGCATCGAGACGGCTGGAGGAGTGATGACTGCTCTCATCAAGCGCAACACCACCATCCCCACCAAACAAACTCAGACCTTCACCACCTACTCAGACAACCAGAGCAGTGTCCTGGTCCAGGTATACGAGGGTGAGAGGGCTATGACAAAGGATAACAACTTGCTGGGCAAGTTTGACCTAACAGGCATTCCCCCAGCTCCCCGGGGAGTCCCCCAGATCGAGGTCACTTTTGACATCGATGCCAATGGTATCCTGAATGTCAGTGCTGTGGACAAGAGCACTGGTAAGGAGAACAAGATCACCATCACCAACGACAAGGGTCGCCTCAGCAAGGATGACATTGACCGTATGGTGCAAGAAGCAGAGAAGTACAAAGCAGAGGACGAAGCTAACCGGGATCGGGTGGCAGCCAAGAACTCCCTCGAGTCCTACACTTACAACATGAAGCAGACGGTGGAGGATGATAAACTGAAGGGAAAGATCAGTGACCAGGACAAGCAGAGAGTGCTCGACAAGTGCAAGGAGGTGGTCTCTTGGCTCGATCGCAACCAGATGGCTGAGAAGGAGGAGTATGAGCACAAGCAGAAAGAGCTGGAGAAACTCTGCAACCCGATCGTCACAAAATTGTACCGGGGAGATGGAGGGGCCGGGGCGGGCGGCTCCGGTGGCCCCACCATCGAAGAAGTAGATTAAAGAGGACTGAAGTATAGACTGGTTTATGGACAGTCACTCCATTCTTTGCTTTGTTGTTTTTTTTTTTTTTTGTAACATTTAAGGAAAACGTCCTTGCCGATAACAGAGTTTATTCTGTTGGGTGTGTATAAAGGCAGATCTGTCAGCTTGGTTTTGATAAGAGGGAAGGCACGTCCTGCTTTATAAGGTTAGTAATAGACAAATTTTGTTGATTCAGATACAGCTGTTTGTATTCTGGATGTTTGTCGCTGTCTCTTCTAAAGTAACCACTTGACTGTTGCAGTTGACAAGTTTCAAGTTATGCATGAAAACCTTTACAGAAGATTTTAAAAATTGCCAAATTCAGCTTCTGGAAATTTTGGTAATAAATAAAATGTATTTAAAGCATAAATCTATCCTCTTTCTCCTCTCTGTGAAGGGGCACTAGTGGGGTGGGGGGGCGGTGAGGAAGACCTTTCTGGCGGTGTCTGTGGCTCTGGGTGGTGAGAGCAGGGGGGAGTCGGGCTCTGGAGGGGTGGCAGTGGGAGAGAGAGCACAGGGGCTTCCTGGGGGGAGCCCAGCCTGGGATGGGCGCTGGGAAGAAGGTGCCCTGGTGTTGCAGCCCTCCAGCTCCACGGCTGGGGCGGTGGGAGCGTGGCCCCTGGCATTGCCACGGCAGGAAAAGTTCCCTGGAGGTGCATTTGGGTGCTGTTTTCAGGCAGGAGCTGCTCCTGTCTGCAACTGGTGTCTGGGGCTGCAGTTCCCTGCTTGGGAACGCGGGCGGCTGGTGGTGTGCGTGCAGCTGGGAGACAACAGCGGGGAAATGAGGGCAGCAGAAATTGTCCTGCTGGCAGGTGGTGGGGCTCGATAAAATAGAGACCGGTTTGTGGGCAGCTGTACAAAGTGCTGAGTTATTCTTGGGCTGCTTGTGTGCACGCTGAACTTTCAATACTTTACTGAATATGTTTTTCTCCTCTTGAGACAATCAAAAGTAGAGCTGGCAAGGACACCCCAGAGCTGGGAGTGCTGACTAAGGAGCTGGTATGCTGAACTTCATAGAATAGGCAAAATCTGTAGTAGTTAAACTTGTCTGGCTTTGCTGCAAACTGTCTGCAGAGTTCTTCATTTGTTTAAGAAAGCAAAAAATCTCGCAGGCAGCGTTCGGAGTCCGAGGCACTGCGGGTTAATGAGCTCTCCTGCAGGAGCCTGATGGCACGCACATTTCGGACTGGCTTGTCCTTTAAGGGAAAAAACTGCGGAGCAGTGGGCAGCGGAAGGGAATCGGCTGCCGTGTTTTGGTTTGTTGCTTGTTGGTGTGTTGGGAGCGTTGGTGTCCCGGGAACCGCGGTGGGCGCTGCCCTGCCAGCTCTCCCTGCTGCAAAGAACTTCTAGGACTCATCCCTTAAGCTTGTAGGTGATGTACGCTTAAAAAAGAAAAGGGAAAAAAAAAACCTATAGAAAGTTTTTTGTGACAAGAAGGGAGACAACAATGAGTTTGTTCGATATTTAATAATCAGCAGAGATGTAAAACTGTGGTTTACTATGTGGATTTCTCTCGGCTGGTTTTCCAGGCACTCACTGTGAGTTTCTCTTCACCGGCTGCAGAAGGGGGTTATAGTCGTCCTGGGGTGTACGTGAGGCTTGCAAAAAAGCTTGTTCTGTAGCTCTTGTTGCAAATGACTCAAAACCACTTCAGGTTTATTGGGCTGGCAAGTAAATGTCGGTGCCATCACGGTGAGATGGGAGAAGTCAATTGCAGCAACTTCAGCACCTGCTGTGGGCTTTAGTGAGAGCCCCAAATGCTACAGTCAGGCACTTGGTGTTCAGGTACACAGCATTTCCCTGTTTCCAGGTACACAGCCTCTTGATTTCCAGGCTGTAACATAGAGGACTCCCGAGAACAAGAAGATGCTGTGACTTTTAAGGGGTTTTTTTCCCCTAGGAACTAATAGGTAAATATATTTATGAATGGCACTAGATTATCTGTAAATGAGAGTTGCTGAAAACTGTAATACTCTGTCAGATAAACTCTTCCTAACGAAAATCCCACTGCTATGGCATGACAATAAGGACTAGCTAGTGCCCATTTTCATTGTAAATGCGGGTTGAACTATTTTTTTCTGTTAACCAACTGGTAATTGCCCTTGCCACATAGTTTACTTTTCAGCCCTTGGTTTGCATTCCTCAGCGTGACTTCCCAGTTATTAAACACAATTTTTTGTTATTTAAGTGTATTGCAGAGCTAATGTAGCTAAATGCACACAGCAGATAGTTTGTCACACGCCTGTGCTGTTTCTCCTGCCCCTCAACTCGGCCACTGCTGCTCTATGCCAGCAGTGGGGCAGGCAGGGAAAGCAGAGACCACAGGAGTGCAATCTCCATCTCCACGGTGGAAGTACCCCAGGGGCTGAGGACAAGAACAGGTTAACATTGGATAATTTGGGAAAGTTTTTTTCTTATACAGAAGGGATACTTTTTGGTTGGACACACCTAGTCTGTGTGTGGGGTATGTAAAGGTTTGGAAACTTGTGCTGACCTACATGCTTGGGAAAAGATTTGAAGTCTTGAGGCACAAAGTAGCCTTTCAAATATGTGATCAAGCCCCGAGAATGCAGGAGGCAGAAAACTGGAAGGGCTTGGAGCTAGATGCCTTGCATTCATTCACTTAGTTTATAAAACAAAGAATAACTTCACATTGATTTTCAGTATGTTGTATACTTACTCTAGAGTGAACTCTGATCCTGTTAGTGGAAACTTCCCACTGACTCCAGTGCGTCTATATCCTTCCCCCTTCCCCAGTTTCTTAAATAAAGTCAATTTGCCAAATGCTGCTCCTCTTTTGCAAATAGGTGTATTTGGTGTATACATGTCATTTTGGGGAGTAGCACATTTCAAGTGAATTTGGCAGAGCCAGGAAAGTAATCTTGTCTAAAATCTGCAGTTTCATTGCTTTTGCACTCAGTATCTCTCATCCTGTTTACTGTCCTGACTCACAGGATAGCAGCTGCTCCTGTCAAAATCATGGGCCTGGGTTTCTGAACTTTGCTGTTCTGCAACAAGGCTGTGCAAGAAAGACAAAGCCCATAGGAAGAATGTAACGTGGTTGTAACTTCCTAGCACTTGTGCAACTACTGTATTAACTTTTGATGGCTCCTTATATTTTCTGATTGAGTTTGGATGGTATTACTTCAAATAGAGAAACACCCTTGCATTAATACTGGATAATTTAATCACCCAAATTAAAACCCTAAAGCAAAGCCACCCTCCTGTGTGCCGTGCAGGTCACCCTGCAATTCCCCACCGTCTCTTTGCAGGGGAGAGGGAAGAGCCAAAAAAAAGACAAAGCCGAAAGCATTACTGAAATAATGTGCTATGTGAGAGCCCTCGGAGGGAGCTGAGGACAAGGGAGCTGTCTGAGGGCAACCCACTCGGGAGCTGGGAAGCTGAGACCTGCTCGGACAGGCTGTGTCCACCCAGCCGGCCGGGTGAGTCAGCCCCGGCCCCGCCGCCTCCGGAGCGTCTCTTTGAAGTTGTGCACAGAGGACTTAGCAGACAGGCTGCAGCCCTGCTCATCCCTTGTGATACCATCTTAAAGGCAGGAATGAATATACCCCAGCAGCCTGCCTTTTATCTCTCGGGAGGCACTGCGTGGAGCCCTGCAGGCTGGGTAGCATTTCTCTTGGGAGCTGCCTGTCATTTATTTGAAAGGCTCTCCTTGAAGGTTTGGGGCTCTGTGGGGTGCAGCCAGGGAAGGAGATGAAGGATCTGAGGACTGCACCATAAATATTGTCTTCCCCATTGTGAGCCACTTCTACAGCTACATATGAGGAACAGGAAGAAAGGGAAAAATTGTTCAGGGGATTCACAGTTTCCAGTCTTGGCACTTATATTAAATACAAGGCATCACATTAAAAAACATGCACTTGCACCCAGCACGCATACTTAATTTTAAAGTTCCTAAAGTCTTGTCAGTGCTTAGCAAGGTAATAGTATTTCAAGCTCTACTTATTTCAAAGGTGTTCCTTGTTTCTCCTCCCTGGACCTATGCCTGGCATGACTTTCCCTTATGGTGTCCCTTTAGAAAGCACTTGATGGTCTAACCTCTGCCACGTCAGGTGCACTGTGCCTCAGCACACGAGAATCCTGGGATATTAAACCAGCAAAGCATGTGGATGCTCTTACAGCAGCAAAATTATGTTCTGCAGTTGTTCATCACAGGAAAGTTATCACCCCTCCCTACCCCACAGCGAAACAAGTTATGCTAGTAAAGCTTCTTCAGCACACCTATGTGGGTCAGGTATCACATCTCTCCGCCACTCTTCCACATATTTATGCAGGCAGAAGCCTTTAGCACAGACCTGCCTCTAGAGCAGATTTTGCTTGCAGCAGCATGGTGATTATAGAGTTGGGCAGGCCAGCATTTCCAGATGCACCAACATATTTGGCTTCCACATATGAAACAGCAGTATTAAAACCCCCTGATCCACCCTTGCATGACCCATTTGCCTTTACTCTCTCCTGCATCAATAGGGTGGAGACAGAGACAGGCTGGTTCCTCTTGTCATTCCAATAACAGCACCAGCCAGGAATTTTAGAGAGGACAGAAATTTCTCTTTAAGACCCAGCACATGTTTTGTAGTCTTGAAGAAAATCAGGAGTGTAGGAAATTTTTGCTCCTTTTACATTGCTGAAGATATTCTCACCCACCATTCAGAAACTGCCTTTTTGTGTGCTGGCCTGTGCAAGAGTTGACAGATTTCCGTTGCATCCTGGACCAAGAAGTGTGAGGTTGTTCCTGCCTGTGCTTAGGTAGCAGTTAGCAGCACCTGTACCTCACCTGCTGGAGCAGTTAAAAGTGTTACTGCTTCAAATGATTTGCAGGTCAGCAGTTAAAAATCTATTTTGAATAGGATTAATGAGACAAAAACACTTCCAGAAGTGGCAATGCTATGCACTTCAGGCAGGAATCTATAGACATCTCTATGGGTTTAGGGGTCTTGGTTGCTTTGCTGTCTTCACTGCCAAACATAATGAAGAATTTTCTGTCAATCCCTGCAAGAGCTGCTGCACAGTTGCACTGACAGTCTAGCAGTCACATGCCGTGTCTGAAAGCAGCATTTCTTTTTGCCAGGCTGTATCTAAAAATGTAAACATATTTATTTCAAAACCATGTTCATATCTCCATTGGCAGACTCCTTATTTCCCTGCTGCAGAGCTCATTCACATTTGCAAATGTTCCAACACAGCCTGGTTAAAGACAACTGATGCTAGCTAGTCCTTAGTCCTACCTCCAGCACTACAGCTGGGAGATAACTACTTACAAAATTCTAACAAGCTTAAAAGCCTCTCTAATACACTAAAAACTGGAAGTAAATGTTCTCTGCCATAATTTTCTTCAAAGCTCACTGAATTGAATAGAGAAATCTTGCCTATAGTGCTTCTATATTATGTTTTCACCTTTTTCCCCCTATTTCTATAGCAGGGAGGTGGTTATTATATCCTGAGAAGAGCTAGAAGCTGGACTATGAAATTTTTTTGTAAGGTTCCTAGATTTCTGAGCACCTCAGAGTGCAGAATCAAAATCAATACTTTGGAAATACCTATTGAGTGTGAGGTACATTTTAATACTTCTTCCTTTCTGGCAGAGGCACTTTAACAATAAAAGGTTGATTGTTGGGGGCACAAGGCTGTGTGAAAAGGGCTGACAACTGCTCATGTTCAATAACCTCATCTGAGAAAACCACGCAGATGGAGTAAAAAATGTGCAGCTGGTTTTTCTGGCTTTCCAAAATCCATCTGCGTGCCTGTGAGTGGTGCCAGGTGGTCGCTGCCTCCTGACTTCCCTCAGACCTTCAGTGTGGACTAAGGAGCTGATTCTGCCTTTGCCTATCAACAGCTTTAGCCAGTTTGGTGCTGTGGATGTAGGCGTGAGGCCGCAGGGCTCTGAGGCTGGGTCCCAGGAAGATGAGGAGGTGAGGTGGACACAGCATCTCTCCAGAAGTCACAGTGCAGCTACCAAACCAGCCTTTGCTTTGGACCATCCAAGGAATGCATTGTTCAAACTGCTGAAAATTTGAAAAAAGGAGCTTCAATGCTGCACAAATCTAAAGAGAAACCCCGCACCAGTGTTCAGAGTATTTCGCCCAAGGACAGTATTTATTCCATTCATACAGCATGATCCTGTTTTTAATGAGCAGGCAGAGCACTTGGCAGGTAAATGGTGTAGTCATGGACAGTATTAGCTACTGTGAAATTGAATTCCGTCCTTGTGTGTCCAACACAAACAGTAGTGCACACATGGAGTGTAATATTCCCAGAGAAACCAGGGCTGACATTTAACTGCCCCTGGGAAAAGAGGAGGAAATTAATACAGTGGGTATGGGAGACAGAGGCTTGACACAGCAAGAAGAAACAGGAGGGAGAGAAGAGGTGGATGACTGGATGGTGAGTCAGTGATATTTTTGTTAAGTTTATGCATGTGTTTATTTTCTGGGTGTGATATCCAAATTAAACATTAGATATACCTAAGGAATGGGTACATATACATACTGTTGAGTGTTCCCAGCTACTGGGATGCCCATGGACACACAAACACCACAAGGAGCAACACCAAAAGAAGCCTATTAAGGGTTCAAGGTCAGTTGTTCAGAATTATGACAATTGGAGCAAGCCTATTTCTTGCTTTCTTTGTGCTTATGCCTCATAACCCAGTTTTTAATTATGCATAAAGAGGTTTTTAAATCTTTTTTTTCTTCTGCAGAGCACCTGCCTCAGTCCGTGCAGACAATGGGCAGTGTAAGCTCTAACAAAGTAGTGTTTCCTAGCACAACATACCTTTTTTACTGTGTACTGTTCACTCCCAGCTCTGAAGAAGAATTATCTCTGACGATGCTGCCTGTGGATCTCGTCACCATCACATTTAGAGTGCTGCACATTATCTGTTTAGTTTTCAGCCCTCAGATGTATATAATTCCCACAGACAGAAGGTGATAAATTGGCAGAAGCCAAATGCCATGTGTCTATTATGGGGTCTTCCCCTGGCAGTGCCAAGGAGCTGTTTCTTTCAGAGAGCTTAGTGTTACACATTTCTTGGGCAGTTCAAAGCAGACTTCCATTCCAGTGGAAGGTTTGTCTCCCCTGCGTCCTGCACTTCAAACACTAACACAGGTAGCCCAGAGTATCTGCAACACATCCCATACTTTTGCCAATTCTTTTAGCATGACTTTTACTGGATCCAAGGTGGGCCAATGGCCTCCTGAGGCTGGTGACAGCCCTGCTCTCTAAAAATGAGCCCATACATTCCCCTTTCCCCTGAGCCTGCTTCTACAGTGCTGCCTGGCTGCCATGGATGAGATCTGAGGTTGTTCCCAAACCTGCTTCTCTCATCCTCTTAAATATGTAGCTTAGTTGCCAAGTCATAGATATGTACTTGGCAGCCAGCAATAGCAACTGGAAACACAACATACACAATACAATTGTATAAAAAAATGGAAAGAGATGGCTGGAGAGAACAAAGCCAGAGTGGAATTTTCAGGCTGTTTTGAGATCCTTTCTTACCTATGCACAGACTGATTGTGTTTGCATGGATACACCTCTGAAGAGTACCTACAAGAGAAAAGATGCAGTGTTTGGAAGGCTTCGGAAATGGGGGAAATTAGGGATGGGTTGCTTTATGGAAATTTTCTGTCCCCACATTTTGTTGTCCATTTGTTTTTCCATGTGGTCATGAACACCTGTCTTGCTTTCTGGAGTATTTTCCCTAGTTAGAAACTATTGTAAAAGTGATTGATGCCATTTTTAAGAGGTGAAAGCACAGGAAATGTTCCTTCTGTCTTACTGACCTGGCCTGTCTAAAAGTCTTAGATCAGGTATTTTCACCCTTTCAAAGTACACACTGGCCTAGTACAGCAGAATTTTCCTAGGTTGTAGCTGACCTGGTCTGTTGCGAGGTGTGGTCCTTCACTTGCCCCCTTATATTTATTTGCATCTCCACTGGCCCTTGTCTGACTCTACCATGAACTGAAGATGCTAACCCAACAGAAAGCTTCTCATTTATTTTTGCTGGATGACTACTTTTGACAGTTCAGGGAGCCGCCTTGCTGTGGGGTCAGAGAAGGTAAAGAATCAACACAAAGGTAAATGATGGGAAAATTTTGATGGGATCAAGAATGCTTCTTCCATTAACAACTGGCTCTTAGGGTGGTTTAGCTGCAACGTGAAACCTAACCCTTCATGGAGACTTGACTTCTATTGGCAAAAAGTGCTTTTGTCAGCATAACCGGTACCCATTTTGGGTGCAATCTAAGCAGTACCAGTTTCATACAACACTGATCTGCAGTGAATGACAAGTGAGAGATTCTCTGCTTGAAAATGTAAATGCTTCACAATATCCGAAGGATTCTAAACCTCAGAATCATGCACTAAAGTCACCTGCCTTAGTATATGGGAATTTCAGTTGCAACTTCCAAATCTTGAGCTGATTGCTAACATAAGGACCTAGGTCATGTCACATGCTTGTGACCTGGTAGATACGCTTTTAAATCTTGTATAGTCCAGAGCTGAAGTGTGTTTAACATTCAGAGCGCTGTCACTGCCCAGAACAGAAGGACCAGGACCAGCTGCCCTCTCTGCTGCCAGTCCTGGGAAAACCAGGAAAACCTCTGCAGCTCCCGACCGCCAAGGCCACAGTAAGCCTAAATGAGGGCTGCAGAGATGTTATCGTGTGGAAAACACTTATTTCCCTGTTTGGACTAAAATGTTACCCAGGAAAGCTGCTTGGCAGAGCTGGGAGGGAGCAGCGCACATTGTCCTGGCCCCCAGAGCAGGCTGCAGTGGAGTTCACATGCTGGGATGTGCAGTTCCTAGGGGACAGCAGATGGTCACCAGGAAACCGCTGTAAGCAGTGTCACCTTATCCCCTTCCCTCCTGGCAGTGTCCCAGGCAGCACCATGCCATCTGTGAGCCTTCCCACCTTTTTCAGCTCCATCCCGTTGCTGCTGTTCATTTTTGCCTCTGCAGCAGATCCCAGGGGCCACAGGAGGTCCCAGGGTGGGCAGGCCCCCGTCCTGCTGCCCCAGCACAGGGGCTGGGGACAGTCATTCAGCTGTTTGTGTTAGTGACAAGCAGCTGAGATGTATTTTGAAGACACAGGAGTGGAATTTTCTGCTTCCTGTGAGGCGCTGGTAGGTCTTGCCATGCCATATTACCACCTCTTCTATTTTTCTTTCATGGTTCATAATCCCTTGTGTGTGACATAAAGGTACAGCATTTGTGTGGGCCTTTTCATCCAAGAGTTGTAAAACACTATTAGAAATCTGGAACCGGAGCCTAGAACAGACGAGTTGAAATAACCACTTTTTGTCAAAGGATTAGAACCACGGTTTCCTCATATTCATCTCCGTGGTCTAACCACCGCATGGGCTGCGGGCTGCTGACATGAAATTATTCTGCTGTCCCATATCCAGCCTCTTCTACCAAATTAGATTGAGTAAGAATTTGTGAGAGCCTTGTGGCTGCCTGGCTGAATGGTACCTGGCAAAAAGTCACGGGAAGCCTTAAAGTTTCACTCGGTTTAAATTTGTAGGCAGAGGGATTTCAGCATTAAGAGTCATTTTGCTTTAAAGGTGACCTGCAAATAATAGTTAAGGGTTTGCAAGTCGCTCTTGTTAATTAAGAAAGGCCTAGTAGACCTCATTTATTTCCAGGGGATATTTTTGTTTGGAATTTTTAGAAATATATAGATGCTATAAAATGCTGGTACTAGTAGTTTTGTCCAGTGTTCCCTGAAGAATCTATCTGGTGTTTACTTAAAGTTCTCAGAATATCAGGACCATGCATAATATATTCCATTTTTAAGCAAAGGTTTTCTTTCTCCTAATACTTAGATTCTACAATTACATAAATATTATTTGAAAAACCCAAAAGCAATGTGTTGTTTAATGCACGGTTCCATTTGATTTCTCAGTCTTTATTGATTCACTGGCAATCTAAGAACTGATGTTCTTTAGCAAAATTCCAGTTCATAACCAGAAAGACAAAGAAGGACAGATATACATTTCTCTTTCTTACACTGATAACCTTTGAGAACTTCTGTTCAAATAACTCACACACAAACAACATCTGGGGGCAAAGCAGACTGAAGAATGATAGAAAGTAGCCCACATGCACAGAAATTGCATATAAATACTTTGTTGAGCATAGATTTATGACATGCACTCTATACACAGTTTTCTTGCAGATAATAAAACTGACCTGAGCTGTGTGGTACTGGAAAGCTGATACTAACACCTCTGAATCTGCCAGGTAAAAAAATGATGCTCAGTTTCAAATTATGTAGCTTTAGGCCGTGATAAATACAGCAGTGCCAAGTAAAATCTGAGTCTAGTATTTTTTTACCCAAGCATCAACTGAAGGACAAATTCTTACGTCATATTAATGGAGAAAATGAGAAATACACATTTACTCCATACTGCTTTCAAGCTGAACTACAGAGGGCTGGCTAGAAGTGTGTGTGGTGTCAGAGATGTGTCCCACACCCTGGGGCAGCAGTGCTGGACTCAAGGGCCAAATGCCACCCCAGGTGTGCATAGAGGGGGGCCCACAGTGATGTTCCCTGCTGTTATGTATGACCCTGTGCAATGGTGAGCGCCAGAGGGCTGCACACCTTTAGGGAAATCACAGCTCTGCAGGAAACAAAGTGCACTTCAATCTGCTTTGAATGTCTGTGGCAGGTGTGGATTAGGACATTATCAGGCCTTTTAAACCACTAGGGAAAAAAACCCCAACCCCAACCCCACCCAAAGTACACCCCGCTGCTCTTTTCTCAGGGGCAGGGAGCTGGTGGAGCATGGGAGCAGTGGGTCACTCACCCCCTGCCCGCTGCTGCCTCCTGCCCTGCTGGGCGTTTTCCAAGCCTTTGTCTTGGTGGAGCCAGGCTGCTCACCTCTCTCCTGGTCACACGGCTGCTGCAGATGCCTTTCATGGTCTGTGTCTCAGCAGCTTCAGCCAGCTTCTCCACTGGGTTTGGGAATGCTGCTGACTCTGCCCAGTGGCTTTCCAGGGAGAGGTGTGGGCTCCACGGTGACCTCTACCTGATATTTCCTTAATGATCCCAAAGAAGAGCTCTGGAATGGAGCAGTTTGCATCTAAAATCTTCCTAGAGCTACTTGAGACACTGCCGGAAGGGTTTACGTGTTGCAGGGCACATGGAGCAGGAGGCAGAGCAGGAGGACCCCAGGAAGACCCTTTGTTCTTTGCTTCAGTGTTCTGGAAAGCAACACCTCACATTGACCTCACCACAACCCAGATATTTTCTTAGTGTCAGCTAGAAGCCAAAATAGATATGCCTTCGTGTTCTGGGATGTTGACCTCTCTGTACTGCTGCTAGTAATTTAAAATCTTACTGCTGCATGCTCATACTGTATATTTCAGCTCCAATCCAGCAGCTGGAGAAAACCTCAAGGAAGGGAAAAATGCTCACTTTCAGGAAATGCGTGTTAAGACATTAAAGAGGTATTTCAATTTGACTAGCCCAGCTCAAAAAGAAACAGGATCATTTGGGTGGGAATATTTTCATCCATTGTCTGAGGATCATGTCTGAACAAAGCGCGTGAAGCAGGAAGCCAGCTGTCATTTCAACAGGGTGGATGAGTGGTCTGAACACAAAAACAGAGCCAGACATGCCTGGTGTTGAATGCTGGCTCAGGCACCAGCCTGGTATGACTTTGGTAAAGCCATTCAGCATCTTTGTTTCTGTTTCCAGATCGCTCACAACGAGGTAATAATTCTCATCTACTCCAAAATATATTGTGAGGTAATTAATTCATCTGTGTAAGGCACTTCAAAGATTAAATTATTATTCTTAATTTTATAAATTCACAACATGGTATAGCTGACTTTCATCCATTACTTAAAACCTCTTTGATCTAAATAATACAGTCGCAATTTATTATATTAGCAACTAAAAGAGCAACTTCAGACACAGCCTTAGAGGTGAAATGTTCTGTTTCTCTCAACATCCCCAGCCTGGTCTGTAGTTCTAATAGTTGAAAGTTAGTTCAGGATACCTGCCAAGCACATTTCACTGCCTGTCCCTTTGAAACTGAGTGCAATGAAGAGAGTATGCACCAGGCAGGCAATATTCTCAGACTGGAATTAGCACCGTGTCTATGACTGTTATATATTGGTCAAGCACCAGCATCTTCCAAGAGGATTGCAGTGCAGAGCTCCCTGAGAGAAGGCTGGCTGACAAAGGAGGAAAATTGCATAGGCTGTCCCAGTGGGTCCAACATGAACACATGACGTTGGATGACGTCAAGTGTGAGTAACTGCTGGTATTTCACATCAGCAAGGCATTGCCTGTACAAGTTAGAAAGCTGTTTCTGCTGACACTTGCAATTTTTTGAGGAAATGCTGTTTTTCTCCTCCGTATGCTTTCAGATGCTGCTTTGCTTTTGAAAGAAGCAAATGAGTCACATCACATTACCTTTTGCAGCCAATATGAGGTATGTCATGTGAGTTTGTTTCAAGAATTATGTGTGTGTAGCTGGTAGTGGAGGGACCTCTCTTGTGTTTGAGAAGCAGAATAGGAAATATTAGAGGTTTGAAATCTCTCATCTATGAGGTTCAGTGGGAAACAACACTGAATTCATGTTGTACTCAACACATGCAAAGAAATCATTCTATTACCTTTTTGAAAGCCTTTATTCTGTTACCTAAAGGAAGCTGAAGTGCAGAAAACAAGTTTCTTGGAAATAGGTATGGTAATACCTAGCTCAAACCACTCTTCAGCATGTTTATTGGACTGTCAGTAACTCTCTAAAAACCTTCAAAGTCTTAGTGTGGGGTGGAGTGTTTGCTACGAATAGGTCTCAGCCATAGAGCTACTATTTGGTGTAATGCAGCCCTTGAGCAGAGACTTTGTTCTCTCTCGCAATGGTCTGGTGGTGTCTGTGTCTGCAAATCTGCAAACTTCACCGTCCTACCTTCTGCTTAGGAATGAGAGGAGTTCCTCATGGCCCTGCTCTTCTACCTACCTTTTCACCTGGGAAAAATTGCCCTGGAATTACCTGGAAAAGAAATGTAGATCCTTGTTTCTGTGAGTACATTAGGGGTATGAGTACACAGAGCTTGCCTCAGCAAATCTGGAATCACAGATCAGCCTTTCAGGTCAGAATCAGTGGGATTCTGCCTATGAGCAGGGACTGCTTGCTATATTGGCCCAGTCTATATATGGGATACTACAGAGAAAGGCCTCTTGTTCTCACCATTCCTGTCTCCCATCTCCTTGTCCTCCGTGCTCTCCAGGACCTGGGCTCCTCTGGCTATGGAGAGGTAGATTTTCTGGCAGGGTTTGAAGCCTGCTTTGCCCCAGCCCTTCCCTGAGTGGTGAGTGCTGTTGTCCACGTGCCATGGCATCACCACAGTCTCCTGTTCAAGATGTTGGCTGGGTCCAGTCCTGCTGCAATGGGGTCACCAAATAATTTGGCTCTGCAAGGCGATGCTGCAGTTTGAATAAATCATTTCTACTCCCACCGACGTTAAATCTCTGTGAGTCCCCTGGACCGAATTAACATCCCTTAATGCCCTTTCCCAGGAATAACCTTAGCATCCAGCCATTTCTGCCTGGAACACAGAGCAGCAAATAGTCACAACTGGGTCTGCTGGGCGTTAATTTGTCCTGTGGGTGACATTGCTTTAAGACTTCATTTCTAAATACTTTGCAAAGCAGGTTCAGATGACTCTTAGGTGCTAGAAACATGTTACAGCATGAGGAGTAAGTGCTAGGAAAGCAGTTCCCAAGTAAGGGTGTGTGACCACATTTGCTGCCTTGCAGAGTAGAAGTGGGGATGCCAGGGGAGCAGATTAGGAGCTGCTGTGTTAGAGGGTTATGTGCCTTGGGAGAAAGCACTGCAGAGTTACAAACCACAATTGTAACAACCTCTGTGATTTTCTGGAGTCTATAATAGTTTCAGGAATTGATTGACCATTTTCTTAAAACACTTAATGATTACTTACTTTACACTTCACGAAGCCTTGATATAAAGAGGGGCAGATTTATCTGGATTGAAGAAAAGACTGTTGGAGGATTGGTGTCGCTAAGGAATTGATTTGTTCTGCTTCCACAGATTTACAGGTGTTTCTTTCATTGCTCGAGGAACAATTCATAAATAAAGAAAACCATCAGCATAGTTCAGTACACAAAGGTCACAGACTCAGCTGAGGTGCTCTGGGCTGCCGTTCACTGAACAATCCCCTCGCTCTCACTGGTAAAGGACAGGGAGGCCCTGCCTGGGTCACGGCACCTCACTGTGTCCTGGACTGGTGTGCCAAATGCAGAAACAGATGGCAACAAAGGGGAGTTTGGGCCTATTGCAACACAGGGTTATGTTTCTTGGATCAAGGGACCTCTGGTTAGTAGGGATCAGCTATAAGCTACTGGGAAAACCCTGCCTGGAGAGGCTTTTCCGTGCATTGTGCCGTGCAGTGTTCCCAAAGTGAGTCCTGCCTTTTGGTGGGAAACATATACTGACTGTCCATTTCTACAGTAGTGCTTCATTTGGATTCATTACCTACCCTGAAGGGAAGTGCTTGCTTGTCAGGATTATCTTAATGGAGTGTTAAGAGAAGCTTAAAGTAGGGGTACTTACTATGCAGAAGCAGGAATTCAGGATATTGAACGACTGAACTATAAATACAAGTAAGGAAAATAAAATTACAAAAGGAAATTTTAAGTCCTGTTTAGTCTTGGAGTTCAACCTTAATTGTTTTAGTGTCTTAGCTGAATTGGAGAAGCAGGGAGATGATAGTCATGACGTGAAGAGCTTTCTGATGTGGCATCTTCATTCCCTATTCAAGACCTCCCATTTCTTGTTATCCACTCGATCTAATTACAAACTTATATGTGCTATATTGCAAATAAAATATATGAAGGACTGTGTTTCCCCTCCTGTGGAGTAAAATTCTGGAACGGTCTTCCACTAGGAAGTAGTGGGGGCAGGCAAGAAAACTACTGTGTTTCTGAAGGTAGAGTTCTGAGAGCTTGTGAAAGGGGTTTCATAACTACAGAATACAATCAGAATGACACAAAATTACACTTGTGATAAGAATCCTTGGGTTTGTGATATGCTGATGTATTTGGGCGAATGTGAAAGAAGATTGCGTAGTCATTTGTTTTCCTGTACCTATCCCACATAAATCCCATGCTCAGGGCTTTTGCTAGTGGCCTGCTCAGGAAGAAAACTCCTCCCCCTTCCCCCAAGATATAATTTAGTTTCAGAGGCTCTTTTTCTTTCCTGTGTGGTGCTGGCGATGTGCCACAAGCAGGGACAGACTGGAGGCAAGACATGCCAGTACCATTTCAAGCTTCTCGTTAGTGATGCCTGTAATTTGCTCCCAGTTAAACTGACAGACAGATTACCTGGAGACAGGGCTTGGTGACCCACCTAGTCCTTTATCAGCCTCATGCTCCCATATGACAGACACATCCAACGCTGTGCAGTCCTCCAGCTGCTCTTCTCGTAGGCCCGGTGTGATAAACTAATAACACAGAAAACAAGGCTGGTTATTCCTGCTCCTCGTTGGTGTGTTTGGGGGTTCCTGCCATTTGGGCTGCCTATTTGAGAGGCTTAACTCATCTGTTGGCTCTAATTTTGTCCACAGGAGCCAGGCCTGATGGTCTGAATAGCTCCTCACCTGTCTTGAACCTAAACTACTTGTAGAAGTATCAGTCCACAGTTCCTCAAGGGAACACTAAAGACCATCCAGGCTTCAGAATTCGTTGCTTCTCTGCATTAAACTGTCTTTGGAAAATGAAGTATTGGAAGGGGTTCCTATCAGAGAAAGTCAGGATGAATCTGGACATCTTTCACTTCTTGTGACTTTGTCTTTTGTTGATGCTATGCTGATTCTTTGTAAATCCAAGCCTGAGGATTTCATGATTTTTTTCTAAATTCAGGAAGATCTTGTAAACTAACTTCAAAAACAACCGACCAGTTTTCCAAAGCAGTGAGCACAAGGTATTTCTCCACTGGAGACAGCTTGGGAGGATTCATCTCTGAAATATGTGACTCTAAGAACAAAAACTCACCAGCGGTGGATGAGACATGAATGGAACAAGGGCTATTATTTCTGTCCTGCATTTTCTTTCTCCTTTAGTTTCTGTTTCTGCTTCTGACCCTTTCATGCCTTTTGGGGGAAATTTGCTGAATTTTGTTAGCAGTTATCCTTGAGAAGCCCAGAGTAATTTTTCTAATTTATTAAGGAAGGGTTTAGGAAGCTTTAGAGCTGGATCAAGGATAGGGCAGATAAAACCAACTCTCCTGAGTGTGAGAGGAGGCTGGTAGCTTTTAGGCCAGCAGCACTCCCAGGCACCGGCAGACAGTCGGGCGGATTACAGGGGAAGCAGAGGAAATGGAAAGCTCTTTGGTTTGGAATTTCCTTAGTGTTTGATCTGAATTGGTTTAAAATACAGGCTTGTGGTGTCAGCCGTTCCTGTCAGAGGCAGTCCCAAAAGCGCTTTGTGTGCCCTTTTGAAGAGCAGTAAGTGGTGACTCGGGGACAGCCAGAGCCACAGCTCCGGGCTGCCGGTGACAAAGCCAGCCCTGGGGACCCCTCCCTCCAGGGCTTTTATGCTGGCTTCAGGAAGGGCTCATCAGCTATGCAGGATCAAAGACAGCCACCTGACGGGCTGTGGGCACGCGGCCTACACGCTGTGTGGGGCAAGAAAGACTGTCTGGGCCCAAGCCCCAGACCTTGTGACACCACCAGCACTGCCCAGCTGCTCTGGAAGCATCTGAACCCAGCCCTGCTACAGAGGGATCTCTGGATGGTGGTGTCATGCAGAATGTTGGTTTAGGTGCCTAAAATCCACACTCACTTTGCAGGAACTCTCACTCTTTCTGCATTCCTTTTGTCCAGAGGCCCTTCCCTGAAAACATTTTTGCCTTTTTGTTTTAAAAAGGACTATGACATTTTAAGAGAAGATGTGTTGGTGAAGTTAGGGGTGTCCTGGGTGTACCTTGCCAAGGTGTACTCTAACCTTATCCTTGGACAAGGCATGGCACAGCAGCACCACATGTGCAGTGCAAAGCAGGCCAGTCCCTTCTGGGGACTCTGTCAGGGCCCTCAGTAGCCCAGGGTCAAAGTCTCTGTTGCATGACACAAATGAATGTCCAGGGTAATAAATGTCTTGTGAGCCAAGGAGTCACAGAGACCTAAGGGACCCTGAGACAGAGGAGTGTCCTCATCTCCCTGCAGCTCTATCTCATCCCATAACCAACTCCAAAAGTGTTTCTGGTGAGCTGCTGACACCTGATTTGGCCACACCAAATTGCAGCAGAGCTTTGGATACCAGACTGGAAAGTTCTAGCCCAGGTATGCAGAAGTGTTGCTGATTATATGGAGCAGAAAACTTTAATGGACTCAACATGAAACTCAGCAGGGCAAAAATCAGTGCCAGCCCTGAATCTTACCCCTGCCACTTCCACTTAGCTCAGTCCTGAAAGCACATCACTGGGTGCTTGCTGGTTGCCACTGATGCCTGCATAAATTTTCTCTTATGCCACATCAGAGATAGAATAAAGACTAGTCTAGCAAGTGAGGGAGACTGTGTACCTGAAGGGCAGCAAGTGCAGGGAGTAGAGATAAGAAGAGGTTGTTCTTGGGCCTTAGAAGTGTAGGATCCCACCTCTGAGTGGGGAAGGTGGTGCATGGCTATTTCAAAGTGGTGGAGACCAACCACTCTACATTTAATGGTCCCAGCCATGGACTGAAATGGGAGACAAACTGGCAGTGAGATTTAAGAAAAGAACCTGAAGAAGGCAGGAGAGGATGGGAGGGTGTTTGAAAAGGCAGAAAAACTAAGGGAATGATGAGGACAAGAAAAAGGAGATTTTTAACAGGTGTTGAGGATGGTGTGGTTTAACCCTTGCCAGCAACTAAGTGCCACAAAAAAAAAAGGTTAAATGGAAGGAAAATGTAATGACAGAGAGATCATACACTGTATTAGTGTTAGGGACTCTTTCCTCAGCTATGCATGTCCTCACACAGTGTTTCATTTCCCTGGCAATACAAAGGAGCAGTCCCCACACTCCAGTCCTTTGGGATCTTCCCAGGGCAGTTTCATGAAAACTTTTTAAGTCAGTTGGTGTGAAACTGCTGCCAGTCACCCAGAGGAGTCACAAACATGCACCTGCCTTCCCACAACACAGCTCCAGGCAATCTTGCTCCTGGGTGGGGTGGGGGAGCCTGGGTTTCCTTGTAATCAAGAGAAGGTAAGCCATGAAATGATGGAGTCAAGGGGAGCTGAAATTGCTGTCCCAACAGGGCTTCTATTTTAGTGTGTCCCATCCCACAAGGTGCTGGACACTGAGAATTAAGAATGTGATCCCTCTTCATCCTGACACATCAGCTCTTCACCAGGCACTCTGGGAGCAGCCTTCTCTGCCAAATTCTTGCTCCCAAATCCTGCTGAGCAGAGTCAACCTTCTCGCTGGTTGGACATGAAGGGTCATGACTGCATTTCACTGCTTGTTGGGTGGCCCTAATGTCTGCACTGCTGAGAATCAGCTGGAGGAGCTTATTGCAAGAACTTGGATTCAAGAACTGGATGCAGCTGGATAAAACAGCCAGTTGGCTCTGCTGCCTCCTCAGCCTCTCATATTGTCTGGTGGACTGGAACGAGACAAGCAAGAGATGTAGTGGCAAAAAACCACCAGCATGGGAGTGAGAGAAACTGTGTTAATTAATGTTTCCATCACAGTGGGGGTTGGAGGCTGGCAGTGGGTTGGGAAGTCAGTGTCCAAGCTGTGGAAACACAAAGGCTGGAAAAGAGCAGTGTTTTAAGGCCTTCATGATGTAAGTCAGGTGCTGTGTGAAGAGAGAGCTCATTGAGTTACTCATAGCAGGGTGGCTGACTGCAGCTGCCTTCAGAGTTAGGCTAATGCTGAGCACGTTATAATATAGGGCACTTCCCATACCATGCTGCAATTATATAAACATAATCTTTTCCAGGCTGACTCATTTCAGCCTTAAATGTTATCTGGATCCTCCCAGACCATTACATGAACAGCCAAATACAAGAGCTAAAGGACAGAACTGGTTAACACTCTTAATTATAAGATGGTTAGGAATTTTTTGAGCACACATGGATTTGGATGAAATGGAAATTTTTGATTACTTTTGATGAATTTTTTATTAACATGAAAAATGTTTAGATTAAAAAGCTGAGAAACTCTTGATGATGTATCACCCCCAGTTTTACTGTATTTCCTTATAACACAACTTGGGTTCACGGTGGTGTTGAAGCTGTTGCTTTTCACTCCAATTCACCATAGCAACATTTTAATGAAATCTTATACTATGCTGGTAAAGTGCTTTCTCTGCCAGATCTGCCAAATGTCTATGTGTTCATATCAAATGACTGATTTTTCATGAAAGTGTTTTCTCTGAAATTTCAAAAAGGGATGCTTAGGTGGAGATCATCTTCAGATTAACCATTTATATGATTTGGAAAATGCAGCATTAAAATCCTATCTTGATACTGTTCCAGACTGGGATTTGAGAGTTCCTCCAGACCTGTTATTTGTATATGTTAGCATTAGTCCTTTTGTGCCTCCAATGCTAAGGAAGGAATAGGTGTGTCTGGCTTTCTCCTTTTAAGTTGATGAGGATTGTGCAACGTTTTTGTAGTGCCAGTTTCCTTATGGGTATTTGTCACAATGGGAAAAATACAGAGTGTTCCCAAAGCTGCATCAATGGGGCAAACGCGGCCGAGCCAGCCCTTACTGATCCTTGGAGCTGGCTCTTTCCATGGGCAGTCAGAGTCCCAGCTGCAGTGCTGGGAGCTGCTGAAAGGCACAAGAACCACTTCTTCCCCACGTGCCCCTGTGCACAACAGGAGTTCTTGCAGATGTCTGAAGCCATCATCTCACATCCCACCCCCTTGCTCACTGCCCTGGCTGCCCTTGGCTGTGCTGTCCTTCTCATTTATGCACAAACTCACCCTGTCCCCTTCACAGCTCTGAGAAATCTATATTGCTATATTAATTCTATAATCAATATTGCTCTGTTACTGGAACGCATGATGCTTTTTGCTCACTCTTTCAAATTTCTTACAAGTCCTGTCCCGAAGCTCGTTCCTTCAGGATGTTTTCCTGACCATTTCTGAATTTTCCTAATTAGCAACTGTGCCCTAGACATGGGAGGTGCTTCCAAGTTCAATACTTATTTTAGGAAACTTTACTTCAGTCAGGTCTTTTGGCTTAGTACCTCACGTCAGGGAAAAAAGCACTGGGAGAAAGAAGTGTGAAGACCCCTGACCTTATTTATCTCTAATTATTAATGCTATTTTCTCTTCCTGACCTCTACATAGGTTTCTCTGCTAAATTAGGAACTTAGTTCTCAGTCACAACATGAGCTATATCATGTTTAAAAGGTGAAGCTGGGTTTCACATTTGCGTTTAAGAACCTGGGGTCACCTAAGGTTTCTCCACTCTGGTACTCTGAAGACAGAATTCTGTGCTTTACCAGAATCCATAAAGGACCGAAATCATCAGAGTTGTTTTGGGAGTTTTCCTTGGCAAAGGGCCACGTCCTGCATGCACAGTCAGGTTTCTTTCCCTTGCATATGTGTGAAGCGTCAGCAGGATTGTGGCTGGTGGGAGTCAGGTATGGAGATACATGGTCTTCTTGGTCAAAAAATCGGTAAATAAAAGTCCATGGATGGTAAATAGAGCTAAAGGGCTGAAAGATATTATCTTCATGGACTGTCTGCATTGATATTTCTGGGGTGATGGCAGCTGGGGATCCCCCCGAGGTGTGGACCACTTGATGTTATCAGGAAGATAAGGGACACGCCAGGAGTTGGTGAGTTGGTGTGGAGACAGGCTTTCCTGTGCATCTGGTAGGCCCAAGCCAGACCTGTGGGGATCTGTAGGCTAGCAGGAAAAATGTGCTTGCATTTCCATGAGGGTGAGTTGTGCCATCTCCAGGAGAATTGAGTGGCTGCTGGGATGTGCATCACCCTCTGCTTAACGGCCACTCCACGATGGACAGTCCTTTGGCTTTGTGTGACCACCCCAGGCTCAAGTGGGTGTCGAGAGCATCTCTCAGGCTTCCACCGGGCAAATTGCTACTTCTTTAACAAAGGCCCTCTGTCATTCCTGGGCATGTTTTACATCTCTTCTTGGAGATCAGGCACCTCCTTCCTGGTTTTCAAGTTTATTGTCTCAGCATTGTCCTGGCTTTGTGCCCCCAGTAGCTCTGCTTGTTGCTCTTCCAGTGATGTCAGGAAGAATTTTTTTATTGACTTCAGTGGGAACTGGGTTAGATCAGTGCTGACCACTTTTGAGAGGCCGTGCAGAGAGCTTAGTCTAGATAGCATAGCAGGGGAGCCTCGCCCGCTCCTCACATCCAGCTTTGCTCTCTGTCAGATTTAATTAACTGAGCCATACAATATTTTGAATTTTCTCCTTCTGAGGCAACGCAGAGTCCCGTCTTTCTCTTGGACAGTGGGTCTCCGCATGCTATTAATGAGGCTTTACCAGCAGCCACTTTATTGCCCTGGTGAACTGCCAGCTTGGCATAGCCCCATGAGTCATATTCAATGCTCTGTTCAGAGAACTGAAAGGACGACTGCTGCTATTAATTTTGTGCTCTTGTTCACTGCCTTAGGAGAAAAACATCATTGCAAAAAGATTGGAGCTTCTTTGAGGTCAGAAAGACACAAAGATAAACAGAGAGTGTCACTGAGTGTCAGCCCAGAGCTTGTCCCTCTCTTGCATGTCCAAATGCTCCGTTCCTTTTTTGGTTACCCCAGTAGTTTATTTGTAGGGCAGAGTGCATAGAATAAAATTTTACCTCCAGGGTCTAGGTGTCCCTGTAAAATACCATCTCTTTGCCCTTCAGCCCAAACCTTTTCCCCTTGGAGCCCTAAGACAGGGAGTTTCAGTCCCTTAGTGGCTCTCAGCCAGAAGGCAGTTCCCACCACAGCCTGAGGTCCCTCTGGGAATTCTGCTCTATAGATTTCTTCCCATCATTGGCCTCATAGTTTCATCTCTGTAGGTAAGAAGTTTTACAGTCCTTCATTTCCATTACCCTCAGTGACATTTCTAGATGTCAATAAGCTCCTCTGGCCTGCTGCATGCAGCTCCACCAGCCATGGACTGTGAGACTCACCATGTAGCAAGACTTCAGCAGATTAATACAGAATATCTGGGCCCAAATTATACTTTGTACTTCATAAACTGGGAAGCTTTTCCTTGAAAGAAGGGAATTGTAGATTCAGTTCCAAGGATCCCCAGTAGCCCCAGTGATGGCATCTTTTCAAGAACAGACTTGGTAGACATCAGATTTGTTGGGGGTTGATTCATCTTATGCCAGGGATCATAAATGTTACGTAGGAGTGAAAAGCTAGATTTTGGCTTTTTTAATCAGCAAGCAGACATACAGAGGTGAGATGGAATGAGTTGGCATTTGGTAGTGATATTTTCTGTGATAATAATGCTGTCATTCAGGGTGGGGATCAGCTTGTCTACCTGCAGCTGCCCAAACACTCTCTGTCCAGTCAGACCATGCCCTTCAGCTGCCTCAACACCCACTGGGGAATAAAGAAGCTCAGCCAGAGGGTGAATTGTTGCCTCCTGAGATAGATGTGTGTGATAAGAACCCCCACAGAGTGACTCATCCCATTAGTCTCTTTCCATTGATTATTGAGGGAAACTGGGTGGTGATCTCAGGTTAGACTAGCCAAGACTAAATCAAACTGGTCAGAGTTGAGCAAGATGAAATCCATCTGAGCTCACTCTGTTTCTACCCTCATCTGTCTGCATATCTTAAAAAAACCCAGTCCTTTCAAATCTTCACTGGTCTATGCATGGATTTGGTAGTGCTGTGAGGAAGGATAACACCTAATTCTTTCTCACTGGGAGAGGAGCCACTGGATTAAGGATTTGATCTGTATGGGAGGAACAGGAGTGTTGGTTCTGAGAGGCCTGAGAAAGCCTGAAACTTGCAGAGATAGTTCTCTTGGTTATCTGATGGCAAAGCAGCTACTGCCCATTGTAGCGTTTGGTTAAAAATCGTAAGTTGGCTGTGGAAAGGAAATATGCATTAACATAAGTTTGACCAGAAATTAATCAAAACTTCTAAAAATCAAACCAGGATTTATTTCCTTGCTCATGATTAATTCCAACTTCTTCTGTCTTCTTGACTTTTACTTTTTAATAGTGTTCTGATCAGACATTACTGATATACTTTATTCCAAAAAAATAATTTTGTTACTACATTGTACTTTGAAAATGCAATTTTGATTGTAATAGAAATAGAACCTTTTCTTCTGATTCATGACAAACACAAAATCTTTCAAGTCTAGGTATGTCATAGGAGAGGAATTCTGTTTCCCATCCAGTTAACAGCAGTATCACTGCAGTATTTTGAAATGCAATAAGTCATGTAAACAGACCACTGTAAATTAGTTTTGCTCTATTGAAGTGTAGGGAAAGCTCTCTTTAAGACTTACATCTTCCTTTGCCTGGAAATGAGAATTTAAGAATTACCTTCATTTGTCTGGATCATCAGAGTTCTGGCAGTCTCATGAATGCTACAGCACTGCACATGCAAAATCTTTGGACTTATCTACCGCACATGACCAGTGGGTCTGGTATTTCTTGAGAGCGTGAAATTTGCTGCAAATGCTCAGGTAATTGTTTTGTGCATGCTTCGGGATCATCGGGTGCATCCCGAGCATCCTGACTTTCTGCGTTACGCACAGAGTCATGTAATTGGCATGCAAAGGAACCGAGCTCTCTGGGAGCTTCACTGGGATGTCGGCAGTCCATGCTGTGTGCATGCTCACTCCAGACAGGAGCACGGCGTGGGGTGCGGGGTGCTGAGGGTACAAGCAGGGTCGTTTGTTTTCCCCTGGGGCAGAGCAGACATCCTCTGCTGAAGGAGGCAAGGCTCTTTGCTGGTTTACCTAGGAAACATGACAAATCTGTATCCCTGTCTCCCATTCTTCTTTGCTTCATTGTGTCCAGCAGATTAACACCATGTTTTCTAAGAGGGTGGGCATCACTGGAGCCCATTGCAGTGAGTTAAAATCTTGGATGAGAAGGCCCGATGGAACGATGGAAGAGAGGAGGAAGAACAAAGATGAATAAGGAGTGGTTTCTCTCTCCTGACAAATGACCTCAGTTTGCCACCTCTGAGAAGCCCCTAAAGAAAGCTGAGCAGTCGGAGCACTGTGCTCCCAAGAGCAGTGCCAGAAGGTCACTGTAATGAGACAACTCATAGCACTGGTGTCCATGTTGAGTGTGTGGTTTCACTTTGCTAAGTAAATCACTTTGAAATTGCAGCTTAAGATGCCCAACTCATTTGTCAGAGCTGGGGGAGTTTGACACACAAGGCACTGGGCTGGGTGACTGGAGACCTGGGCTGTAATTCCTGGTTCTTCATCTTAATGCCTTTGGTTGGACCATTTCTGAGGTTATTTTCCTGACTGATTTTGGCACCTTTCTCTTTGACACATGCAGATATATATGATTATTAATTTCAATGTCAACCCTGTTTTTCTAAAGGGTTAGCAAAACAACTAGGAGACATGACTTGCTATAGTAAAAAAATTGGTGAAATTTTGCTTTTGAAGGAAGCTACTCTGGAATCTCTAATATATTGCATTTACTTCTTTTATTTTTAAATTATTTCCATCATCTCTCATTTTTTCCTTGGATATAGTTAGCCTTAATTATGAATATTTTACCTGTGAAACTATCTACACCTGCTAAACATTAAAATGTTAGCATGGAAATTTTAGCAAGGGAAATTTAGGATGAAATCTTGACTTGGCCATAGCCAATAAGAATCACTGGCAAAATAATGGATGATTAAAGAGTGGAAGAAAACAAGAGGTGTAATATTTCATCATTGCTAAGAAGAGAAATTTGACACACTGGTGCCAATTTGGAAGTTTTTCAGCAAAATATATCAATGCTGGATAAGAACAATACAATTTTTTTTTTACCCTTGCAATATGTGGTTCAGCTTTTAAAAGGATGAAAATTTGCAGCACAATTATGATGAGAAATTTCATTCTTCTGGAGTAACTAATAGTCCAGGAACCAGATTGCTTCTGTGGGATGGCCCTGCACTGCCTTATTGAGACAGACACTTGAAGTGTGGGTTCAGAGCTAATACTTAGCCTCTTCCTTAGACTGGCACATGTGATATTAATGCCTAAGTAGCACTGTGGCCTAGGCTTGTTTTCCATGTTTCAGGTGAGTCCTTTTACCATTGGATGAGGCTGTTGTGGCCTGCAGCTTCTCTTTCAAGCTTTTCATTAGACATCTGTTCTGGTACACAGCAAAAATATTTAAATATAACCTCTTAGAAATTTTAGGGGATGGAAACCACATATTCTCTCCCAGAGGAGAATAAATATAAAAGATATATTTAGAACTCTGTGTGTGGCTTCTGTATCTTCCTCATATACAAGATCTGGGATGGTGCACTCTACTCTCTGAGCAAGCTGGTCTGGTGGAGGTAGAACTGGATGATCTTTAAGGTCCCTTCCAACCCAAACCATTCTGTGATTCTCTTAAAGGTTATACCTTCGTTTTGGGCAGACATGTTAGTGGTCATATCATCCAAAAAATGGTGACAAGACCTTAAGGTGGTTGCAGGTTTTCTGAGGCCCTCGCTGGGTCCAAGCACGTGCAGCTGTCTTTCCCAGCTGCATGGGTGACTCCTGGATGGAGCACGCCTGGCGGGACACGCAAGAGGCTGCTGTGGTATCACTGCCCTGCGGCAGCATGGTTTCCCTACAGGATGCAGCAAGGTGTTGGCTAATACCTGGAGCTGAGGGAGGCTGCAGCACATCTCCCTGCTCTTGGTCTTGGGAGAAACCTGTCAGTTCCTACCTTAGGAGTCCTCTGTGTGCTAAAGGGTGGGTGCAGCTTTGTCTCGCTGGCTGCATCCCCTCTGGCACCTGTGGATTGACATCCCAGCACACTTCTCCTTGCAAAAGCACCTTGCTTTGTCACAGCAAGGCCACGGACAGTGTGTGAAGCCTTTGAAAGAGAACAAGGGCAAGGTGTCCTTTGTCCCCTGTCTGCAGGGCAATGCAGACTGCGGTATGTGCTAATAACTGGGTTTTGTTATTAGTGCCCAGGGCAGAGATTTCACAGAGTTGCGCACTTGGCCGGTGGTGGGCCCGGGATGACAGGAGACCAAAGGGTGGAGCACACACTCACGTAGGCAGCAGAGCTCCTGGGTGCAAAACAAGCTTTTTGTACGTGGTCACTTACCTGCAAGGTCTGTGTCACTGCAGAGAGGAGGGAGCACTGAGCACCTGCTGGTGCTGCTCAGGAACACTCAATGAGCTGCTCAGACTCAGAGATGATGTTCTCTGTGCTTTGTTTGCCCCTCTACAGATCCAAGGCAGGTTCCTCACAGGCTTCTTGAGGGAGCAGCCCCATGGGGCTGCTTTCTTACCATGAAATAGTGAGCAACAAGTGACTGCTTTTGTCACACCACTTTCCTTGGACAAAAGGCAGCTCCGGACCAGGTGTGGTCTCATTTACTGCTGTTTGCACCTCGAACATGCTGTCTGCCTCATTCCAGAGGAGTTACCTGGGTAAAACCTCTTGGCCCTAGTGAACTGTGGTTTAAAACACTGCACTCCCCAGCCAGGTTCTCAGCCATGGCTTTGGGTCTAAGTTTTCTGTGGTACTCTAACAACAACCTTGAACTTTTCAGAAAGGATTGATAAATACCTTGCAGTTTAGGTCCTTTAGTCAGCAGAGTCCTTTCCAGGGCTGCCTTCTCAGCAGTGTCTGCTTCTTCTGAGGTTATGTGTGTCTAACACAGAGGACCCATGCCTGTTTCAGCATGTAAGCAAGACCTGGCAGCCTTTAACACATGACAGTGAGTCACCCTTGAGCAGGAGAGAGTGAGTCAGAAAGGGCAGTTGACAAGCTTTATTTATCACTCTCCTGTTATTTGGTCCAGGAGAATTTATCCTGAAAAACCCACCCTTGTTAATGATAGACAGAGCTCAGGCTTATACCATATGTCTACTGGGTTTTTTTTCCCCCTAGGCTTTGCACGCAGTTTCGTATCAGGAAATCACGACAATTGGCCATTTCCGTGAATTTTTATTTTTGAAGGGGTTCTGAACATACCAGCTGTATTGGAATAACTCGCCAGAGCTAGGGTTACCCTAAAGAGAACACAGATGCCTCTGAGTGATGAAAAGAGCCTGGGGAGTTCTGTGCAAGAGCATTTACAGAGCTCCCATTTACTTTCTTCTCTTAGGGCTGCTTTGCTCAGAACCTAATTGAATGTTGCTAGCATGGCCTAGTGTCTTGACTCTCTTTTGATTATGGCTCTGCCACTCACAGGCTCCATATAGGGTGTGTCAGGCTTTCCAGTGTAAGCATCTATTTTCAGAAGTTATATGGCGCTGTTGTAGAAATTCATTCCAAGCAGAAAGTTGGCAGGAAACGTCACAACTCAGAAATGGAAAAAGAGACAGAGAAAAGAAAAAAAAATCTGCCTGATGATTACGTTAAGAAAACTCTGTCCTTGGGAGTTTCAGACTTCCCAGCTGTGAGAAAGGTGGCAGTGTAGCAAGGGCAGCCAGCTGGATTTGGGGTGATCATGATGTGTATTTGGGTGTCTGGGGTATGGAAAGAAGCACACTGAGCTCCAGACCATTTTGCTTGTATTGCAGGTGGGTTTGGAGCAGCAACCTATGAAGGCAGCACCCATCGTGCTCAGCAAGTGCCCTGTGAGCCAGCATGGCAGGACCTGGAGGTTCCCTGTCTCCAGTCTCTCTGATTCAGACTGTCCTTCTTGTCCTGTTAGAAGCCAGTGCCTGATATACATGGAATACTGAGGCAGTCTGAGCCTGCATACTTTTCTGCGCAGGCCAAACCCACCATTTCATTAGCAAAATAGCAGGATTTGTCCATTTTTGCTTGGAATCATACAGACATTTCAGTAGTGCTAAGCTCCAGTGAGACCAGTGAACTAACACTTCTCTAAGTGTTGAGGAATGTGGCTCTTTGTCACTACTAGACAAGCGGGGACTCACTGGGTGCTGCAGTGGTGAAAGATGCTATCGTGTGTCCTGATCCTGCCAGCATTTCCTCCCTGCCTGGGGGGAAATTATTTTTCAGTCCATCCACTTAGTTCCACTCTCAGATAGACAAAGCACTCCATGCATCTTTGACAGAACTCTAAGGATGCTTCTTATTGCTCGTGTTTATTCTGTGGTTTGTCTCCCTTACCCTCTCAAAGCCAAAGCTGCACCAACCAACCAACCAAGCATCCTCCACCCTGGGAGGACCAGCAGCAGCTCCTTTGTACAGACACAGCTGCACCATCGCCTCTCTTGCTCCTCCACCTGGGAACGGGTGTGTTGCTTGTATTGCCTTTTTACCTGCAGGTGTGCTGGGGGAAAGAGCAGCAGTCAAACTGGAAACTGGACCAGGCAGTGATTTGCAGTACAAAGCTGTCAGTCTGGATTTCCTTAAAATCTGAATTTCCTTTCTGGATTTTCCTGCTTCCAAATGTTGGTGATATGTGCTTCTGCACTGGCTGGAACTAAGACCTTCATCTTGTAAAGAAACTGCACTGGAAGCACTACATACCAGTTACAGCTCCTGTGGCTCAAATTGAATTGTAAATTCTTGCAGTGAGATTTTTACAGCTTGAAGCAAAGAAACCAAACTGCAATTTGCAGAATTTAAAGATGTTCTTACCCTAATTCTTCTTCCATGTGAAAGAGATCATACTAAGGCTCAATGAACAGGTTGTAAGTATGCTGTCACTATCACAGACTTTCTGTTTGGAAGAGACACTGCTAATATGAATGTAATATATTTCTCCCTGTGATCTTGTTTATTTACAGAAGGATAAACAGTCTTTTTTTCTTTCCTTGAATACAGCAGAAACAAACACAAACAAGTAGTTTCTGGACATACATTCCCAAGTCTGCTGGCCATGACAAGGTCTGACCTCAGATAGGTTCCCCTCTGTGTGGCTCCTTCCTTTTCTCTCTCCTGTACGAAGCCAACAAAAGCACATAAAGCATGACCATATCTGGGCAAGCAGGAAGTCCCTGACTTTTTGAAGGAAATGGAAACTAGAACTTTGAGAGAGGGCTTCCATTGCTCACTGCCTTTACTACATTAGAAAAGGATAGTTATTCCTTCTACTGAACCTGACAGGGTTTGCATGTGTTTGTGACTATAATGGGATGTGTGGGGATTGAGGATTAAAGCCTTGTCCCAAGGCTGTTATTAGCATTTTGCAGTGTAATCATCAAGAGACAAAGGTGCACCATCTAATTTAGGTGTTTCAGCAAGTCATCTCGAGACAGTGCCCAGATCTCTACATCGATTGGATTGGGAGATGCAGTATTCACCGTACTGCAGACACGGATAGGCGGGGGACTGACCCACCCATTGCTCCTTTGTACTTGGGAGTTATAAGAGCTCTAACAGCAGAAATGCTGTGATGCGTGGATATGTGCATTTCAGAAGGAGGAAGGTGAGATGTAGAAGACAGTTATGCTCTGCACAGAGAGGAGCAGCTCAGATGCACGGGATTCTGCTATGGACTGTGTGAGGGCCTGTGCAGAATGAAGGCCAACACAGGTAACATTGTGGTAGGCGTCTGCAGTAGAGTGCAGTGAAGGTCTTGCCAGTTAGGAGTTACCAGCAGACAAACTCTCTGAAAAATACCCCAAGTAGACCTTGGATTTCTTGTTATGCTTTTACTTTGTCCCTGAATGGCTGTTGCTTCAGACGTTGCACAGTTGCTGGTTCAGCAGGTTCATACACACAGAAGGGCTACCATAACTACTTCAGGATTAATTTAAGTTTAATCAGTGTTTTGGACATGTTAACATCTTTTATTTCAACACTATTTCAGAAGAGTTTTGCTGGAGGCTACTTAATCCTCTGGAGATTTCTTGTTGGAAGCACGAACAGATTTTCCAGGCCTGAAGCAGCAGACGGTGTATCTGGACAAGTGAGACACTCCATCCATCCCCCGCTGACTGAGCACATGGAGCCATGAATGCCCTGGAGCAAAACTCAGAAAATTTCAGAACTGTCTCTGTGGATGACGAAATCTTGCAGAGCAAAACCCTACCAGAACTGAGCTTAACTTTGCAGTAAGGATGTAACTTGAAACAGGACGAAGTTGTATGTGTCTATTAGCAATGAAATAGACAATTTAGATAATCTCTTTGAACAGAAGTTCTTCTTCTTGATGTTGAGTCTGAGCTATTCACTGATCACAGTCCAAATGTCAGTTCCAGGTATAATTTTTCAGCAGAAGTTGTGTGACTACAGAAAGATGACAAACCTCGCTGAGAGCATATCTGCAATAAAATAATTGCTTTCTAATGTGCAATTCTAAGTGTTCATTTCCAAACAGAGCTTGATTGCTGTTACTCTCCCCTTGGCATGACTAGAACTACATTCTTTTTTAGTTTTTGACCTTCCCTTCACAGTCTGAAACACCTGAGTGTTGTGACTAGAATACCACTCAAGAGGGGACATTCTCTTCAAAGGGAAAATTGATGTACTACACTGAGCAGAATGTTGGTAGCAAAGCAGAGAACTTGGGTAAAAATCCAGGAATCTAGCTTTAATATCACGAGTAATTTACTGCTTAAATGGGCTTACATATAATACAATAATTAATGCAGGATAAGAATTTTCCCTCTTTTATTGTTTTGTCACTGGAAAAGATCACTGAAAGATTCCTTTCAAAATAAACACTGCTGTACCCAGGAGAGCAAAACAGATGAATTGGCTCTGAGTTCTGGATTTCTCCATAATGTACTACTTTAAAACAGAACAAACAAAGGAAAAATGAATCAGTGGAATAGTAACTTTGTAGAGTAAAATAACATAATTCAAGTGTTAAGAGGACATTTACAAACACCATTATAAATGCCAAAACATTGTTTTAGCTTTCCAGTGAGTTCTAAATGTGAAACTTTGTCAGTTACAGTGAAGATCAGGAACTTGTCCATATATTGTATTGTGACAAAATACTTCTCTGTGGTTTCATATTCTCATCTGAGGTATCAACCAGGCCAAGCTCATCCCTGATGAATTAATATCAATGGAGTCACATACCACGAGTGTGGCTCTTTCAGTACCCATTAGTCTAGGATCAAATTGGTATTTAATTGGTCCAGTTTGCAGAATGAACCCCTGGCTCTCACTCAAGCCACCCACTGCAGCAAAACGTGGGCAGTAGGGACCTGTTGCATCCTTCTCTCCCCTCACTGTCCCATGTACCCACAGACCTTCTCACCCAAGTTGGTGAGACACATTCAGGTTAACAAATGCCAGTGGACTTAGCCCAAATCTTTCTGTCGTGCTCCTGCTTCTCAATGAGATCTTCCATTTGTGTTTTAGTTCACTTGTGCCATCCATAAACCTCCTCTGGGGGTTCAGAGCATGGCTGAAACCCCCAAAGGGGGCCCAGTGAGAGCAGGCTGCTGAGGAGACCCTGTGACTGTAAGGGAGGCAGAGAGAGAAAAGTCCATATGGTAATATGGGAATTTTGGGAATTTTGGGAATTTTGCCTAGGATCTTCCCAGCTCTGAGAACGTCAGCAGATGGTGGATACTGAGCACTGGTGCTCACAGTGTACTTACAGGTCAGTCCCAGCTTCTCACTGTCACCATCTTGGAGGGACACAGAAGAGCCCCATGGCTTCTGAAGCCACATGCAGTTTTTTGCCTTTCAGGAGGAGACAAGGACCCTGGCTGAAAATAGCTGGTACACGATAGCCAGTGGAAGGTACTTTCAGTGATCAGCATGGAGTTATTTTGGTCTCACACGATGCACTACCTTTGCTATTTATCCTCGAGTGTCTTTTCCTAGCACTGTGTTTATTTATACTCACACAACTATAGCCCCCTCAGTGACAATGTCAATAATTCTCAATACAATGGCACCTGTAGTGGTAAGTAAAATGCAGGAGCTGGTCCCCACCAGTGGCAGAGTGTCCTGACGAGGGCAGCAAATCAGAGAACTCAGTAATTCTTGGCTTTCTCTCACCTGGAAAAGGAATGAAAAGAGGGAGATGGAGCTCAAGAAGGCAAGTAATAAAGGAATCCCCATAAAGGCTTAGTGGTTTTGCCAAAATAATTAAAATATTTTACAAGGAATAAAGTCGGTTTCTTAGGAAATTTGGAGATCTACATATGTCAAGGGCTCCTCGTTCTTTACAAGGCAAAGCTTTTAGAACTTTACTTTTTAAAGGTACTTCTTGAGGTATCCCAGCTCAATTAACTCAATTCATACTCTAGTGATGGTATTCCAGTTTGGCAAAAGGGAAATTAATTGCATCTGACTTGTCATTTTACTCTCTTCAGGAAAGAAATGATTCTGTGAGAGAGCAGATTCAACATACTCAGTAAATATTTACATCAAAGAAATGAGCTGGTCCTTTGACTGACTTCTGAAAAATGAAACAGGGTTTGTTTGAGCAGGGCATTTTAAAGGTTTTTAAAAATCCTATTTGGTAATATTGTGCAATAATCAAGGCACACACAGCATCTGAACCTGCATGCTCTGTTGGCAAGTGTGCCTGCCTGTTCAGAGGGGCACAAATTTCCTGGCACTGATGACAGTGATACCTCAGGGCTTTTTGAGGATTAAGCCTTGGTTCCCTGTGCTGACATTCTCCATAAAGGTCAGTTAGCATTTCCCGTGTTCCCTGTCAAACTCACTGACACTGAGCCCCTCTCCTTTGCTAAAGATGATTCAAGCCCTGGAATATGCCCTTGACTAAGGAGATATTTTGGTTTCAGAACCAGCTGTTTCTCTGGTGCAAATCATTGTAGCTCTGATTTTAGTCAAAGGAGATGAGTTTGGCTTTGATGGCCTTGGCTGCTTTGCCAGTGTATCAGTTTTGGCAAACCCTTCTAGCAGAAACCCAGCTCATATCCACAAGAGAGTGCTTTGAGCAGTAGGTCTGATTCCAGCTCCTTGTGTGAAGGGATGCAGAGTGGAAGAGGCTGCTTGGCTGATCTCCCGACAACTCAACAGCAATCCCTGTCCCACCAGCTCCACTCCAGGCCACCTACATGGATGAAGCCTCTCCTTCAGCCCCCAGGCTTGCCAAAGCTGTGCTTTGCTTGCTTCTTGGATCAAGTCACATTCATCTCTGAGAGGATTCTTGTACCTCATCCCTCCCTTCCTTCATGGTCAAAGAAATCTCTCTCTTGGTCCATGTCTCTGTGTTAGGAGAGCCAATCAAAATAGAGCAGGGGGCTTTAATTACCATATCTCCATTGTACAGCTGAATAACTTGGGGTCAGCAATATCTTATGGGTAACCAAAGGTCATAAAGAAAGTCAGTGTCAGACCCTGCCATCATATCAAGTTTTCCTGAATCCCAGACCCTTATCTTAGTCACTAGAGCATCTATAACAGCTCTTTTCCACACTTCTCCTTGCATGTACTAATGATTCTCCACATGACTAATTTCCCTCTCCACATTTAAGTTTCAGTCATGAACTCTTTATTACGTACTCAGATGCAGCCAGACAAATCCAAGCCTTCCCTTTACTAAGGCAATGGAAGCATATACATCTGATGAAATTCAGCTTCTTCACCTACTGAACCAGCAAAGTTTTTCTCTCTTGCTGCATTTTCCTTAGTTCTTGAAATCAGCGCTGAGACAAGTCCATTTGTGTGACATGTGCTTATAAACTGGGATCATGAATATAAAATTCAGACTTCCTTCATCAGTCTGAACATACCAGACATTCTCTAGATCAGTATTTGGACAAAGCTGTCACAGGCAGCTTATGGGGCAGGAGTGGATTTCATACATATGACTTATACTCTACTTTTAGCATAGGACTATCTGAAGCATGTATCAGTGATTCATTTTTCAAATATTGAGTCTTGAAGCAAGAAAATGGTCTTGCTGATTGTGTTTCTGTGCTTTCTAGGATGTGTCATGGAAAAAATTGGCTGCCATGCCAAACTTTGCCTCCAAGGAAGGTCATATTCCTTTAGCACCTGTTGATTAACACAATACCTGAAACTCCCTTCCTTACTTTTAATTCTTAAGCATGATTGAAACTTATGTGGGTTTTTCTAATAGTTGGTGGAATGCTGAGATAGTAGATATTTACCTGTTTTGGCCTGCTAGGCTGGAAGAACCCAGGAGTAGTCATTTGTTTACATTAAGATTCCCATTCTGATGAAGTTTTCCCCAGAAGACTCCACAACTGGAGGGTGTTATATCCGTAAATGTTCTGATCAGTGCTGTGCTGCTCTTCCAGAACTCCTCAGGGCTGGCTAGTTTTTGTTATTTTGGTCTTTCAGGACCTTTTCCAGTACAAGGCCTCTTACACCCAGGAGGAAATGTCAGCTAGGTGGGATTATGTGACAGTGACAGACAGCGCTGTGGATGGTGGGAAACTCTGATGGGTGGTGTCCTGTGGCAAATAACATTGAAAACAATGTCTGAGCTGCCCAGTGGAATGGTATGGAGTTAGATGACACCCCCCTAGCCTGGCTTTCCCTCCAGGAGGACCCTGTAGTGCCAGGGTAGCTGTCCATGAATTGTGGTGCAGGAGGGCAGTGGTGCAGAAGGAAAGAGGCCATGGCCTGGTACCATGGTATGTGTGCTATGGGCTCGTCTGCAGGAGTTTGGCTGAAAAAGTCTCACCTTCAACCACAGGATCTGATGGATTGGATTGGGCTGATGAAGACATGCAGGAGACCCAGGGCAAGCCATGCCCTGGTGGATGCTGCATGTCAGCATCCCCCCATGTCAGCAGAGGAAAGCAAAGCTCTGTTGATGTGGAGAATACGTGTCTGGAGCCAGTTACATCAGCTCTGTCCCAGCTGCCAGGCTTGTTGTGGCAGAAATGTAGGATTTCAGCAATGCCATTCAAGTTTCATGGGCTTTTCAAGAGAACTGTCAATGCAGGCCAGTGCTGTTTTCACTGAGTGAAAAATGCTGTGGAGGGAACGTAAATCAGCAGGTTAGGATTTTATTTCTGAACTGGAAAAAGAACATTTGCCTTGTGATTTCCCAGCTTAAACTTTATGTGGACATTGCTCAATTTTTTTCATTATTGCTATAATTTAATTGTGGGATTTAATTTTACTCTTTGGAAAAAAATAAACCAAACAAAAACCAAAACACCACGTGAGCCTTTCAGTTTTGTTATTCAAAAGAAAATTTGTTAGCAGAATATGTGCACTTATTAAATTAGAATATTTATTAGCTGCTCATTTACTCCTTCAACTATGAGAGGAAGGTTTTTTTTGCTCTTCTTTCCCAACCTGGTTCTGTCTGGGAAAGCTGATAAAATCTCACTTTTAAACTGCAATTTCTCCTCCTGTTTTTAGCAGACTTGATGGTTGCAAATGGAAGGTGACCACAGAGGGAGTGGCTAAAGTGTCATTGTTGTACAGGCTGATGATCATTAGTCATGGTATATATTGGGAAAGGCTCCTCATAATTTTATATGCCATAAAAATAGTTTGTTTTTGCTCCAAGTCCACTAAATTGCTGTTTCAGCTGGATATTTGTTGCAGCTTGCTGCATTACAAAATCTTTGGTCATCTGGTTAGTATTTCTGTAGCACGGGTGAGAAGTCCTGGTAGCAGCTCTAAAGCTTTATTAGGAAGAAAGTTCCACAGTTACTGTTTAGCATGGGATAAACTAGGAAGGGGAGATAGTTTATTTGTTAGAAATGCCAACACTATAATTTTATTCTTTTTTTGGACATCCTTTCTACTGGCATCATATATAAAGGCCCTTCCAGTAGGGGCTTTATATATGTAAAATATAATAGGTAAAAAATGTATGGGAACATCCTCTTCTAGCTTTCCCTTCCAAAGAAAAACATATAGTAATTAAGCTTTACATTTTCTGAAATGCTGCATGCATGTGGGGGTGGAATTGAACGTGCTTAGAGCTCTCTGAAATACTTCTCGTGTTGCTATAAATATACAAACTTTACTAACAACTTGCATTTTGACAACATTGTTGTCTACTGTAGTCATTTCAAAAATAATGGTTTTGTGTAATTCTCAGCAATATGATACAAACATAACCCCTGTAATGAAAACGGGTTCAAAAAGGGACTGAAGACCTCATTGTTTGGTCGAATACATAATCTGCTGACTGCTCTGTTCAATTTGGGCTTCAGACTGTAAACTCCTGGGTCAGGTTTTTTATAATCTTGGTGTGAGCTGACTGATTGAAGCACAGACAATGGAAGGGCAAGCCAAAGGCTCCAGATCTTACTGGCATATTGTTATAGCAGATTCCCACTTTTAAATTTACTGAAAAAAATACGTGTTTAACTCATTAGATGGGGAAGAAGAACTCAAAACTGTGATTAAAATGGGGACAGGAAGTAGTCTGAATCTGCAGCACCTGGAAACAGAGAGCCCAGAGATGTGAACCAACTGATCCTCCCAGGGTAGTGCTAATTTCCAGACCTGGCCCTCACTCAGACCATCAGTGTTGCAGTTCCCAGTTTCCAGCTAAGGAAGGTGAACCGTAAAATATAAAAGAGAGGGATGATCCCAGCCCTTTCTGAGTAAAGCAGAGATTGGCACTGCCATGGTGACAGCATTTGCCCTCTGTGCTACTGATGTGGCCTTTTTTTCTGAAGAAATGACAAGATTGCTGCTTTGGGGATGGATCCTATTTAAAGAACTTCCTACCTTGGGGTAAAAGTACGGAAGGAAAGATGTGGCTTGCAGAGAACTAGAATTTTTCTCTTAAACAATTTTATAATTAAAAAATATTATAAAAAACATTATGCACTGACTGAGACCTAAACTGATGATAAATGTCTCATTTTGAAAACTGTGAAAACATTTTACCCTTTGATAACTCCACTTTTAAAGAAAATTTAAGTGGGTTTCTTTTTTTTTTTTTTTTTTTTTTGTAATTTAGGCTGACTCAAATTATTGGTATGAAACAGCTTGATTTACTCAAGACTTTTTTATGTCTGCCCTCTGAAAAATGTTACTTGTCTAATTTATTCAACTAATTCAAACTAGGAAATCTGCCAAATTTTTGAAAATTCTCCAGTGACAGGAGATTATTATACTGTGACTTCTCTAATGGTGTTTTTATTTAGCCTGCTCATAGCTTTAGACAGTAGACAGCAACTTGTAGTAGACTGATGGTTTTTTGGAACTGGATTAACTTTGGCATATTGGAGGTACTGGGACTCTCCTGTCAGAAAAGCAGGCAATGACACACAGCTCACTGAAAGGACAATTCTTTGATGTCTTCTCTGACCCAAACAGGAGAGAACTGGCCTCACCCACAGGACAGCCTGTACTTATCCAAGCTGCTTGCTCCATCATAACTTTCCCTGGTACTAACGGGCTGTGTGAAGGAGGATGCTGTGTTCCCCACCCTGATTCCAGCCTTTCTTCCATGCTGGCAAGAGCAGAGGCCTGAGTGTGGCTACAGCCATGTTCTCTCTTGTCTCGGCAGGTTTCAGTCTGAAGAGGGTCCCTGATGGCCAAACAACTCATGACATTAAAAAATACACACTTTTGAGTCTATGCTGACACGCAGACGTTTCGTGGTCTTAAATAACACTTGACTGGCATATTCTTTTTGGATGCCAGCACACTCATTCTGATTATGGCAGACTTCTGCCTAAGAAATGCCAATAAAGAGAGGTTGGACTATTCATACTGCCTCATGACAGCAGGGGTTTTAATGTCCTGATCCAACGCTAGTGAACTCCTGTTTAAATGGCTGTCTTTTCTCCTAATCCTATTTGTAACTTCTCAGGTATAATTTGTAAATGGTCAACACTATCTCAGGTACTTTACACAGTTTATAGCATATATATTTTCACTATAAATTCATATTGAATTTATTGCATGAATTTACCTTGATGCTCAGGAGATAACAATCAATTGCAAAGCTACTTTTCAAACTCATTCTTCAGAACTAAAGGAGGCTCATATTTACTTTTTGATATGCTTCCAGCTCATTTGGTCTGAATTTCTGGCTTTCTGTTCCAAATCTGGGAAAACTCTAGGAACTCTCTGTAAGATTTGTGGTTTGCTTCTACATTTGACTGTGCAGAACTATGCAGTGTAATGTCCCTGGTTTTTTCCCTTGCACATGAGTATCAACATTTAGTGAAAGCCTCATTTTTAGGCTATATAGAAAAAGTATTTGCACCAAAGTATCAAGTGTGCACACAAAAATGGCACCTGTAACCAGGCATTTCCTCATTTCAGTTCAATTTCTATACACAGATTGTTGCTTAAACAGGCAGTTGGCTGACTGGAATGTCTCTCTGATGGTGATTGATGATTCCATTGATGTTTTAATGAATATATCTCAGAATACAGGAGCTGCAGACAAGCAGAGCTGCATTTTCACAGAAATATTTGCCTGTGCTTACGTCCCCAAGTGATGGAGGCCTGCATTTATTCAGTGCAGAATATAACTAATGTTTCACTAAAAAGGGTTTCCTCTTAAATGACTTCCCTGAACAGATTATTTTGTGTTAGGACTGTCTGAGTAGCATCACAGTACTTATCTAGAGAAAGAGTTAATCTTGTGAAGTGATCCTGATTGAGGGAAGCTGTAAAACAGGAGTAAAAAATCCTGACTGACGTGGAAGAGGTGTGATGGGAGCAACTTTTCACCACTGATTAATGCAGAAGATTTCAGGATTGCCAAGTGAAATGTTTGGGCCATTTTAAAACTTTTTCACTTGCCACCCCACTAAATTGTGATACACCTCAAAGCACCAGATGCTGTAGTTCTTGTAAGCATACACAGATACAAAAATTTATTAAAGAGATAAAAAGTCTGCCAGCGGGTATGAGCCTTCAGCTGGTGAATCCTTAAGTTGCAGACTGCTAGAAACTAGGAGGGCACATCTATTTTTACCTTGCTTACATCCTTTTTAAAAGCACCCACTGATCAGTCATGCATCTTCAAGTGGTGTGTTGGCAGGGGCAGATGTTCAGAGCAAAATAGCTGCTCACAGCTTCCATCTGATAAGAGACTTCCTTAAGTGGTGGTGGCTTCTGGATCTTTGTGCTCAATCTATGGACTTTTCCTCTGCTAATTTCTCAGCAGATTTTCTAAGAGACAGTATTTGTGCTTTCTGCTGTCCTCATGTACTAACAATCATAGCAGGCACAGATCCTGGAAAAGAATTATCATTAAAATCAACATTCAACACATAATACTCACTTAGAACAACAAAAACAACTAAACTGAACAAAAGGAAAAAAAAATTTCCCCACACCTGCCACAGGGGAAAGCCACGGGGTCTTTGCCACATACTCAGGACTCAAGCGCAACTATCAAGTGCTATCTCTGGATAGCAGTGATGTGATTTAATAGATCCCAAAACCTTTTCTTCTCAGAATGTTCCACCCAAAGCTTTTTCAATTAACACTTATTGATGAGCGTCATGAAAACAATTTGAGAAGATAATTAGAAAAGATGTAGACAGAAAAAAAAGAAAAATAAAAGAGGAAAACAGATGGAAAATCAGCCTAACCTTTGTGAGCATTGCAGCTCCTCGGCGATTTCATTTCCTTGGGTGCCCCCTCGTGTCCATCACCAGTGTAGCCGAATGTTACAGTTTGGACTGACATAGACAAAAAAAAGTATCCACTTGCTATCACCTTATAAGGTTAATTCATTTCGAAATCCTTTGTTCCCCCCCTCGATCTAGTATCCCTATGACTTCACCTCCAAAGACTCCATGTGCAAATTTGCAGGTTGAATGCATAGTTTATGCCTTATCTTGGACTGTCCAAAACCAAATAAGGTTTCCTCTGCTTGTGTTTTGCCCCAAGTTATGTGCATTTTCAAACTTCTTGAGAGACTTCACCAACACTCTAAGACATGATTCTAAGAGGAACAATTCTATCTGAAATGCCAGAGGCCTGAGGATGCTCAAAGCAGCTGATCAAATTAAGGCATTAAGCTCTGTTCACCCCACATGAAAATATTTCCCGTGCAGTCTGGTGTGTTGGGAAGCTCAGTTCCCAGAAGGTTGAGTTAGGACCAAAAAGCCAGAGAGGCTCTGGCTCTTCCGTCATATGACACTGAAGGATCTGCTTCCAATCATTATGTTCACAGAAGAGGATCCATCTCTTGTGGAAGCCCAGTAATGTGTCATCAGCTTGCCCTAACATCTTCCCTGTTGCACTGCTCAGCATTTGCAGGGAAGACCAGGAGTCCCTCACACTCCAGTGTGGATTTGTAAAGCCCATTTGCATTCTTCCTGATGTTGTAAGAGTGGTAGAAAAAAAATAAAAATACAATTTCCAAGCAAATGAGAACAGTTCCTCTCTTTGAAACCTCAACAACTGAATGTCAAAAACAACACACCCACAGGTGGATTGTATTTGGGGTTCTTGAAGGCACAGCAGGAAGGAAATTGCTTGGTCTGGGCTAACAGACATCCTGATCACTACTTTTTGGCACACTTAGGAGTGAAAATAGGAGGTATTAAATATGACATTAGGTGAAATGGAAAACAGAACCTTTCCTTCTCCTAACGAAAAGGGGAATATAATGCAGGGGATCGAGCTTTCTCAATACAAATTTTTAAATGACCAGACCTTACTCTCACACTTCATTTAGGCTAAAACCCCCCCACCTTTTAGTAAATTGTCTGAACTGAGCTATAGGTTATTCATTCAGCAGACTCGATGTTCATGGTCAAAAAAAGTTTAGTTAATCCTTTGCAAGCAGAAATGGCAAAGAACTTACAGAGGTGAAAAATTACTTACATTTTGGCTGGTAGAAAATGGTCCTACGGAAATGTTTGAAATATTTAGGGAGTATTGTATATGCAAGCTTTCACGAGTGGGAGGCAAAGACTGAAGTTACGGACCAGGAACCCATTTTCTTTCATCAGCATAACCTCACCTTATAAGAAGATAAAAAGCAAAACACACATCCTTCTTCAGTATGACATTAAATGAGATTTTTTTTTTTTGGACAGCAGCTGTATCTTGTCCTCTCACAAGGGCCCTCTGCTGGTCACATTCAAAGTGAAACACTTCGAACTTGTTCGAGAAAAGACTTGTCACAGAAAAGTCTTGCAACACTTAAAACAATCAAAGCAGCAGCAATTTTCAAAGGGATGTAAAACCTAAGTCCTCATGGGACAGGACTACATTAGTCTCTACCTAAGTGAGGTAAGAAAAAACTTATTAATGGAAGGTATTTCAAAACTTCTTGCTGCAGGATTTCTTGTGTTCGTGCTGTCAGAGACGATCAGGGACTGTTTATCATGAATGTAATTTCCCCCTGATATTATCTACACAGTGTATAATTTTGTGAGATCATGCTTGGCTACTGCAGCACTCATTACCTCAGCAGCAGCAGAAGGAACTTCAGGAAGGAAAAAACCTCCAGAAGCAGAAGGAATCTGAAGAGACCCAACGTTCTTATTTTAACAAACACACCTCTGAGAATAAAATAAAAAGAAAGAACCCAAACTGTGTACGTAGTGGTACAATCTCCATTATAATATTGCTTTTTTTTTTTTTCAAAAACACAGAACCTTAAAATTCTGAGGTGTATGACATAATGTCAGGCCTATGCAATGCTCAGCTTTCTGGATGGAACTATATTGCTTTAGTATGTGCCCCAGTGTGCCTCTAAATGTCAGGTCATTTTGTACCACGTACCCCATCAGTTCACAGAGGTCTGTACCCAACACCTGGCTGCATCTGAGTCACTCAGTGGAAGACAGATACTGACAGTAGTGAGTTTGTAAGGTGAAAATTTCTGCGTCTGCATTAATTGTGCATTTCAGAAGCTGACAGATGGAAGTCTATACAAACATCCAGCTACAGCAGCTATTCTGCTCAGTTTCCTTCCCATCTGTGTTATGGTGCTGATTTACTACATGTGGGTTGAGTGCTAAAGTGAGCAATAACTTAGATAAAAACAGAGTTCTTTGATTCAGGAACTAATATGAGTCAGGACATACATCAACCTGTTGGAGCAACTCCAGAGAAGGCCACCAAGATGATTAGTGGGATGGAGCATCTCTCCTATGTGGAAAGGTTGGAACAACTGGGATTGTTCAGCCTGGAAAAGAGACTTTGGGGTGACCTAATTGCAGCCTTCCTGTACCTGACAGGAGCCTACAATAAAGTTGCAGAGAGACTATTTACAAGAGCATGTAGTGACAGAACAAGGTGGAATGGATTCAAAGTGAGAGGGAGTCGGTTTAGCTTAAATATTGGGAAAAAATTATTTCCTGTGGGGGTGCTGAGGGACTGGAGCAGGTTGCCCACAGAAACTGTGGATTCCCCATCCCTGGGAGCATTCAAGGCCAGGCTGGATGGGGCTTGGAGCAACCTGGACTAGGTGAAGGTGTCCCTGTCCAAGACAAGGCGGGTGGAATGAGATGATCTTAAAGGTCCCTTTAACCCAAACCATTCTGTGATTCTACAGTAATAAGCAAGAGTTCCAAAAGCACTAGACTTCCACGTTACGGCGCCTTTTGTCAGGCAGGACTCAAAGTGCTTTACGAAAACAGATTCATTAGGCCTCACAAAACTTTCGTCTCAGCATTACGGAATGATTGAATAGATCTGATTGATGTATTTGATTGATGGCCCGAGGGTGATAAGGCACTGCCACAGATTTCCCAGAGCAGCTGTGGCTGCCCCATCCCTGGGAGTGTGCAAGGCCACGCTGGACGGGGCTTTGAGCAACCTGGTCTGGTGGCAGGTGTCCCTGTCCATGGCAGTGGCAGAAGGCTACAACAAGGTGTTGGGGAGCGAACACAACCCCGCCGCCGCTCCCTGAGGGACGCGGGCCCATAGCAAGAGGCGAGGGAGGAGCGGCTCCGGAGGGGCGGGAACGGCGGGCGAAGCATCGCGAGAGCGGGCGGGGTGGCGGCGGCCGCCGCGCTCCTCTCCGTGCCGGTGCCGGCGAGCGAGGCCTGCGCCGGGCCCGGGCCGGGCTGTGCCGGGCGCCAGCAG